>BRYF01000001.1:7685000-7692500 GCA_030159135.1 Actinidia polygama | reverse complement strand
TCTCTTGTTGGGCCAACCAAGATTTGGGGAATTTAATTTGCTCTGATACAGCTTCAAGGACTATGCTTACCGAATTTTTCAATTTTTGTCTGAATGATAAAGAAAAAAAGCAGTATCCATATAGGGAATTCCCAGGGCATTTTGTGTGGAACAATCAAGTCAAATGTTGGACTGAAAGAAAAACAAGAGAAGTTGTTGGTCGTATCAATGGAGCAAATCCCACAGAAGGAGAAAGATATTATTTGAGACTTTTTCTTCAGTATGTTAAAAGCCCCATATCTTTTGCTGATTTATTTACTTGTAATGGTGTGAAATGCTCATCATTTAAAGAGGCTGCCGAAAAATGAGGATTCCTACAATTGGATGACTGGATATCAGAAACCTTACTTGATGCTGCCTCTTTCCAAATGGCGGTAGCTTTACGTCAGTAATTTGCACTTTGAAGCCATGTCAGAAGATTTCTTCAGAATTGAAAACATTGATAATGAGGTTCGACTGTTCCAAACACTTCCAAGTGTGGATTATTTCTTGGAGGGTACGGGAAGGAGTATAGAAGACTATGACTTGCCGGTTATGAAGTCAAATATAAAAGAAACAGAGTTTATTCAAAAAGGGAAGTTTTGGATGAACTAATGATTACAACTCTGTCAGAAGATCATTTAGCATCAGGAAATTTAAATTCTGAGCAGGCGGCTGCTTATAATATCATACTTGATCATGTATATTCTAATAAGAACGGGATTTTTTCATTGATGGGCCGGGTGGAACTGGAATGACCTATTTGTGTCGTGCTCTATTGGCTACGGTTAGATCAATGGGGATGATTGCCATTGCTAAAGAAACATCAGGAGTAGCTGCTTCTATCATGCCAGGTAACCGGATTTCTCATTCAAGATTCAAAATACCAATAGATGAAAAGAATTGAATGTGTGTAATATTCCTAAGCAAAGTGGAACTGCAGAATTGTTGCGAAGAGCTAAGTTAATTATATAGGATGAGGCACCTATGGCAAAGCGATGGGCTATTGAAGCATTAAATAGAACCATGAGATAGATTACGAACAGTGATGCGTTGTTCGGAAGAAATGTCATCGTATTTGTGGGAGATTTTAGACAATTTCTTCCAGTTGTGCCCAGAGGTACAAGAGCTGAAACAGTAAATGAAAGTTTAGTTAAGTCATACCTTTGGCGTGAAATGCAGAAATTAAAATTATCCAAAAATATGAGGGCTCAGTCTGACTCAACTTTTAGTGACTTCCTCCTCTGTGTTGGAAATGGCGATGGACCAAACATAAGTGAAGACATGATACAAATTCTAGAGGAAATGGTAATGAATTGTGAAGACACTGATATCCCTGAAATCTGCTTGATAAATACCATATTCCCATCACTTTCAGGATATGCACATTCAGTTCAGTACATAACCAACGTGCTATCCCTGCTACAAGGAATGGATTTGTCGACATACTTAATCGTAAGCTTATAGAAGTCTCTCCGGGTGAAGAATTGAAATACACCAGCTATGATGAGGCAATTGATGATACACATAATTATTATCCAGAGGAGTTTCCTTAATACATTGACGCCAAATGGCCTTCCCCCGCATAAGCTGGTACTTAAAGTTAATAGCCCAATAATGTTATTGAGAAATCTAAATCCATCAAACGGCCAATGTAACAGGACCCAATTGGTTTATAAAGATTTTGAAAATAATATTTTTCATGCTGAGATTACTTCTGAACAACATGCTGGAAAACAGGTGTTAATCCCTTGAAATCCTATTTCTACAGGCTGCGAACGAGTCTTATCCATTTCAGTTGTACACAGTTCCCAATTCACTTATGCTTAGTGATGAAAATAAACAAAGCACAGGGTCAAACATTACCCTATCTTGGATTATATTTACCCCAGCATGTGTTCTCTTATGGTCAACTATATGTTGCATTATCGCGTTGAATTTCAATGTCAACAACGAAAGTTCTCATTAAAACAGAATCACAAAGAAGAAAAAAAAATAAGTTACACTAAAAAATTATAAATATAGTGTACATAGAAGTCTTGACTTTATGAAGGTAAATTTAGGAGATAAACAGCATCACAACCTTCTTAAATGTAATTACAAACGTTTCGTGCTAATTCTAATCTTGTATCCTTTCATGTACCTTGTGTACATTGCAGTTCATGTGTATGATGAATTTTCAAAACAACGACGAAATTTATCAAGGAAGCCACTATGTCTGCTGGCAAGTTTGCTACGGTATTCGTATTTTTGGTTCTAACAATGCAATTTCAAAATTCTCACAGTACGTACTTTTTACATGTTCTGTACCTTCTTATGTTCCAAAAATATTGAATGTTATGGGCTGTAGTTGCTGCAACAATGTCCTCATTCTGATTTTTTGACAATGTCGTATATAAACAAGCTCTTTCTAGCCACAAACGTATATATTCATTTGGGGTAAAAATTATGTTGGGGTAAAAATACTGAAAAATTACCAAAACGTTTATGAAGCACTTGAAAAACGTTAACTTACAATTTTCACCCTTCTTAATTTGACCTTTCATCCTTAAGTTTGGTTTTCTGACATTGTACCCATTGCACTTTAGGTCAAGTGCCATTGAGACCTTTTATTGCATTTTCTGTTAAATGAATTGACTGAAAGAGGCGGTATGGCCCTTATTTGCACGAAGCGGGGGCGGGGGCGGGAGCGGGAGCGGGAAAGGGAAAGGGAAAGTAGGGATACATAGAAGCTCCTAGTTTGGGAGCGCAGAAAGGATTGTGTATGAAAAAACTATAAAATATAAATATATAATATAAAAAAAAAACCTTTATGTCATCACTTAACTTTTGAGGTGCCCCACAATAGTCCATTGTTGGATTGGCAAGAAAAATTAACCAACCAATTTGTAGATGAAATAGTTCCAGGCCCAACAAGTCTGCCCAATATAAAAAGATTAATGTTTGGGCTTTTATTGGGCTAAATTGTAGAATCTTTTCACCATTAAAAAGGTTTGGCAAAAGCTTGGGCTTTTGTGGGCTTCAGAGCTCAGCCCAACAAAATCATCAGGCCCATCCCATTGAAACCCATTTTCGCTTTGCGCACCCCAATAAACCCTAGCTACATATATCACACTTCGTTCGTTCCTCCACTTCAGCTGCTGCATAGACTTACTACAGAGAGAGAGAGAGAGAGAGAGAGAATGGTGTCGGGATTGGGCGACGGAGGGGTTGATTCAGGCATCGCGTGTTCGCTTCAAGCGACGGAGGGTTCGATTTTACAGGTACGCTTTCATCTCTATTGGGAACGCGTCTCTGACCAGATTGGGGCGTGTTTCCGTCGCTCTTCTAAGGAAGAAGCGCCGATTCGCAATTCTTGGGGGATCCGCTACACCCATGCGCGATTCCAGCAACTAAAGTATGGCCTCACAGAAAGATACCATAAGGCTCTTAATTGAACAATATAAGTTTTACACCGGGGTAATACGTTGGCCAACACACAAAACATGCTATGCACACTTACTACCAAATTCAAATTTGAAATAACAAATTAAGGGAAAATTACAACATAAACCCGATAGTTTCAACCTCTTAACAAATCAAAACCTGACTTCTCAATTTACAAACACATCTTTCCAAACACTTCAAGCATTCTGTCAATTGAATCACTCTATCTATCTCCATTCACGTCGTGAAAAAAATGGTTCTTCGGATCCTTCAGAACAATGAAGCCCCATTGCAAAAATCAAATTTGTGTTGCAAAATTGAACTTCCAACTGCCGAACATACAAACGGTTTCAATGTATCAGAACCGTTGCGATGCATAGAACCCGGAAAAAGTTAGCCGACCTTGTCTAAGAATTGACCAACAAAACCCCGAAAAACCAAGTTCATGTGGTTCAATTCAAGAAGCATAACATGCCTCGTGCGCACATTTTACTCAGTCCAAAACCTGTGAATGAAATGGCCCGACATGCCAGAGATAAGCACAATCCTACGAAATGAATTGCTTTCAACTACATTTACCAAACTGACCATACTAATTTCAATATTGCAGCTTTATGAAGAAAAAAAAACCTGCCATGGATCTGCAAAGACTAGAAGTTGCTTATGAAATCCATGTTGAGTCCAACCTGGAGTGTCCACGTGAGAGTGAAACTGTCTAGTAACCTAGAACTCTTGAAAGGATTATGCCTTGAAGAGTTAATATTGAGTCAGGATATGTTTATATATGTTCTGAGTACAACAAATTTCGTGATTATTGCACATTTGTAATGCAATTAGAAATCTGTATTCGTAATTTCATACTGATGCCCACATATTGATGAAGGCACATACATTTTTTTTTCTGTCGTAGAGGATGATCTTTTCTTTATTAATTAAATACGAAGCTCTGTTGCTCATCTTCCTGACTCCTGTATGTATTGGAGGACCACATGTTAAAATTACAACAACAGCCATGTTATTTAATTGACCAAGTCAGTTTTTGTTTCCTATTCCTTTGCAGTTTGTTTAGATTCAATATTGCTCTCCTATTCTTTAGAAGTTTGTTCAGGATTTTATGGCTAAGATAAGGAATGTAACTGTTAGTTCCTACTTTTATATTGCTAGTTTGCTTATATAAAGCAACTCAGTTTTGCAGAATAATATTATCCTTCAATAATTAATTAAGTGTGACTTTCTTCTTTATCTGTTTTGTCTTCTACTTCTTTGTCATTTTTCAACACCACACATCACAGTGATCTATCTCCAATTCATAATACTATTACAATGATTAAATTATCCCACTAGTAAAGTTCAAAAGCCTGAGCCTTTGTAAAATTCGTCATTTCTAATGAGGGTGTGATAATCAACCATAATCAAATCACAGTTGCCTTATTGCCGTAAGGAAGAGTGAGCGTGAGCAGAGTACGTTGCTCTTATTGGGAGATTCATTATTGAATTGAATCGGTGACTTTATATATCTTTTATAATGTTTTGAAAATCAAAAAGTTGAGTGAATTGGGAAATTGATAGAGTAGACGGGTCATTGATTTAATCGTCGGGTCAAATCAGAATCGACCTTATAATTATGTCATTAATAAATTTAAAAATATAAAATATAAAATTATTTTATTTTGCATTTCATCAACCATCCTAATATTAAAAAAATAAAAAGCCATACAAGAAAAGTTGAAAAAACATACAAGATAAATGATGTATAAAAGCTAAAAAGGAATTAAGAAAAGTCATAGTATATATTATAATATACAATGTAAGTTATAAAATGTGTGTAGGCTAGTTGGCAAGCGGTGTCAAATCTTATATTTAAGGTCTCAAGTTCAACTCTCTCCCTACACAAATCAATCGGTCGGGTCTAGCAACTCAGCACCGATTCAAATGGTTCGCTAGTTGGACCGGCCGTACCATGCCGGGTGCAACTCGACACCGTAATCGGTCCTCATATATTTTAGGAAAGTGATAATATCATAGTGTTGATAGTAATGTTTTAAAAACTAGACCGTCGAGTGAACTGAAAAAGTGATTGGTGGATAGGTCACTTATTCAACCATTGGGTCAAACCGGAATTGAACCGTGATATCATAATTATGTCGTTAATAAATTTAAAAATATAAATATAAAATAGTTTTATTTGGCATTACATCAACCACCCTAATATTAAAAAATTAAAAAATACATACAAGAAAAAGTTTTAATAACATATAAAATAAAGGTATAAAGGTTAAAAAGGAATTTAGAAAAGTCATAGTATATATTATAATGTACAATTTAAATCATATAAGGTGTATAGACTAGCTGGCATGGGAGTCACAGTATCTCAAGTTCAACTCCTTCGCAACACAAACACAAATCTTTCATATAATCTAAGATAGAATCGGTTGGGTCTAGCAACCCGACACCAGTTAGAATAGTTTGCCAGTTGGACCGACGATTCAGGCTGAATTAACGTGGTTTGGTCATGTCGATCTATTACATCCACGGACACAATGCCTATAAGGGCTTTGTTTTTTATTAATAGACCACATTGTAGGTGATCATGAGATTGAATAAAATCGCATAATTAATGGGATTAAAAGATATCAGTAACACCTTCTTGCGTTGGAAAGGAAAATATGATAGACAAAGATGAGAACGATAGAGATCTTCTTGTGTTAGAAAGGAATGTGATAGAGAAAGATAGAGAAAGATTATCAGAAGGGAAAATAAGCAAATATGATAGAGAAAGATGAGAAAGAGAGATAAGAAGGGAAAATGGAAAATAAGCAAGACGAAAGAAAACAAATGAAGACATGACCTACTACATCTACAGACACAATGTTTATAAGGACTCTCATTTTTATTAATAGACCATATTATTACATTGTAGGTGGAGATGGAATAAAATCACATGTCAATCAATAATTCTACTAAATGTGTCCTTGACATATTTTTCACATGTCAATCAACCTATTAATTATGGGATTTTCAAACTCTTAACATCTTATAATTATATATTTGTGTGGATTAAATATATTTAGATAATAAGTCTCACACAAATATGTGGCTACAACTTACAGTTTGGGAATGCTTAAGGAATATTGAATATGAAGTAATTTATTTGAAAATCCTTCCGGCTAGAGGTGTCAAGCGTGCCTTGCCGGCACGGCACGAAAAACTCCGGCACGGGCACGTTTTGGGCACGGTCAAAGTTGGGCATGGCACGGCACGGCACGGTTTGAGCAGGCACGGGCACGAAAATGGTGTGGCACGGCACGGGCACGGCACGGTAGTTGGCCTTGCAGGGCACGGCACGGCACAACACGGTCAAAGTTGGGCACGGCACGGGCACGACACGATAGTTGACTTGGTTTAGCACAGCATGGCACGACACGACACGAATTTAGTCAGGCACGGCACGGGCACGACACGGTAATTGACATAGCACGACACGTAATTGTCAATAAATAATTAATTATTAGATAAATTAAAATAAAATTTAATTAAATAAATTAATTTGCTATAATAAAAAAAGAGGTAAATTTTTATATGAATTTTTGAATAAAAAAATATAAAAATTAAATTTTGACTTGTCATGAACTATTATGACATAATAAGTCCAAAATAAATTTTAATTAAATGAATTAAACTTATCAATGTTGTGATTGACTCATTGCCCATATAAGTAAAAAATAAATTTTAATGTGTGTTATGAGTAAATTATATTTTGATAAAAAATATGATAGGCTATAAAAGATTTAAGATAAAATATATAAATTTTTATGCGGGCAGATCTTGTGTGTTATTTTTTAGCACACAAAACTACTGTAATTGTGCTTTTAATTAAAAAACGAACACGACACGACAGGATACGATTAAAATACGAGCACGGCACGACATGATTAAGTAGACGGGCACGACATGGCACGATACGAGTCACACGACTAAGTTAGCGGGCTGGCACGGCACGACAAGATTAAGTAAGCGGGCCGGCACGGCACGACACGATTAAGTAGACCGGCACGG
>BRYF01000001.1:7677500-7680000 GCA_030159135.1 Actinidia polygama | reverse complement strand
GCAAATTCCCCCCAAAACCTCTCAGGACAGCCAGAAGAAATTAGTAGAGCACGAGTAGTATCAAGTAAATGACGGTGTTTACGTTTCGCCCGCCCATTCTGTTGGAAGGTGCCAGGGCAAGATCGATGGGGAAGAGTGTCTCGTAAAAAGGCTAGAAATGAGGTATCACGGTATTCTTGAGCATTGTCTGAGCAGAAGACTTTGATATTACTAGAAAACTGAGTTTTGACCATACGAGCAAAATCATAGTAGGTTTGTTTTAATTGGGATCGATTCTTTAAGAGGTAAAGCCAAGTGTATCGAGAGAAATCATCGACAAATATAACAAAATACTGAGAACCGCCCATAGTAGGAGTGGGAGAAGGCCCTCAAATATCAGAGTGAATTAGTTCAAAAGGAGCAGAAGAGACAGAAGTACTTTTATTAAGGGATAAGGCAGGTTGTTTGGCAAGCTGACAAAATTGACAATCAAGGTGTTCATTAAGAGCAGAACCTAAGACACCTTTAGATATGAGAAAGCGTAACCGACCTAAGGACGCATGATCTAAACGGGAGTGCCAAATTCCAAAAGTTGGTGAGAAATAAGTTGCATAAGTGGTGGCAGCAGTAGATATAGGGATATGTAGATGCACGAGCTGAAATAGTCGACAATGTCTACGGCCTATCCCAAGAGTCTGACCTGTCTGCGGATCCTGCACAACACAATCAGTAGAGGAGAAAAGAACAGTAAGACCAAGATCACATAGTTGACCAACAGAAACAAGATTAAACACAAGTTTACGAACATAGTAGGTATGGGGAAGGGACAGAGCAGAAGGAGAGACATGCCCAACATGATCAACAGTCATAGAAGATCCATTAGTAGTATAGATACTAGAAAATGAAGACTCAGATGATTTAGAGGAGAAGGTAGATAAATCAGACATCATATGATTACTACACCCAGAGTCAAAGTATCATGGAGATTTACCTGAAGAGCCAGACAAGGCAGTAGAAGGATTACCAGAAGCTGATAGAATTTGCTGAACAAGAGCAGGAAGATCACTAACATCGATCAGGGTAGGAGAGGCAGAAGTAGTAGAGGAAACCCCAGCAGTAGAAGCAGTGGACTGAGGACGAGTATCTCGCCGGGTAGGGACCCTGGGGCAATCGGACAGATAATGTCCAGGACCTCGCTGGCAACAATGCTTGCAAACCCGAATAGGACATGTAAGCAAGCGATGATCAGTAGCATGACAGTAGGTGCACTCATTATGCCGAGCATCAGAAGTTGAAAAACCTCGAGGTCTACAAGTCTCAGATCGATCCATAATGTCCAAACAGTGCAAAAATAGCAGTTATAGAAGTAATGATGCAGAAATAGCAAAAACCGAGTGCATAAACGAAATCAGAACACCCAAATTGCTCCAGAAGGTGAACTTGGAAGCCAGAAGATGAAGAGTTGCAAACGTCAGGGGCCAAATTGTAGAAATCAAAAACTTCATGGGCCAAATTGCAGAAATCAGAAACTCTAGGGACCAAATTGTAGAAATCAGAAACTCCAGGGGTCAAATTGCAAAAATCAGAGAGTCCAGGGGTCAAATTGCAGAAATCAGAGACTCCAGGGGTCAAATTGCAGAAATTAGAAACTTAAGGGGCCAAATTGCAGAAATTAGAAACTTAAGGGGCCAAATTGTAATTTACCACATCAGTATATGACGTGGCAACAGGTTCTGACGTGTCAGATGATGTGGCACTATGGCTGACGTGGCAGTGCTGACGTGGCAGATGGCGTGGCAACTAGGGCTGACGTGGCAGCAGGACAGGGGTGATGTCACGCTGATGGCGCGTGGCTTGGCGCGTGCGGGCGCGTGTGGGCGGTCTGAGAGTAGATCTGACTCGCTGATTCTGTAGGTGGCGCGTGGGAGCGCGTGAAGGGTGTTCTGGCGGTGTTCTTGACTTTTCTGAGTTCAGCACTTCACGAGGAGCAGAATGGTGTGTTCAAATATCAGATCCAAACAGATTTTCGTTCAACAGAAATAGGACAGGTGCGAAAAACGCAAGAATGAGAACTAGAAAAAGAACAACAATCGGAAATCGAATAACAGAGTTAGAAATCATGGCTCTGATACCACATTAGAATGATGAGAATTTGTGTATATACATATGTATGTGTATATATATATATATGTTGAGAGAAGAGAGAAGAGAGAAGAGAGAAGAGAGAAGAGAAGAGAGAGAGAGAGAAAGAGATTTTGTATTGATTAGAATGACTTAGGTTACAAAGAAAGAAAAGAGGGTTTATATAGATTAACTAGGTTAGGGTAAAATGACTAAAAGACCCCTAGGAATATATACATTAGTTATATACATCAACACACTCAATCCTATCAAACTTATCAAGCTGGGCTTAGTTGATTGGAAAACAAATGGTGGTACTCGTGGTAGGAGCCACTTCAGTACTAAGTTTCTATCTCTTAGAAGAGTTTAATAATAGAAATGAGTCTTTTTGTGGGTTCCA
>BRYF01000001.1:7645000-7647500 GCA_030159135.1 Actinidia polygama | reverse complement strand
TTCGTATATGCATGCAGTATATCTCTTATCTGACATTTATATCTTATCTATTTCTTAGGTTGTAAAACTATAACGAGTACATTTAAGAGTTAGTCTTTTTTTTTTTTTTTTTTTTTTGCATAGTGCTCGCGAGCATGGGTAATTACTAGTAATAACTATTATGTAAATTTTATTTTGTCATAACCTTTTAATTACTTTCTCACTTTATTCAAATTGTTTGTTGAGAATGTAAGAAATTAATAATGAATGAAAGCTCCAAAGGTAGATTTTTTTTTCCAGCTTAATGGTGAATTAAATAGTTGTTAATTTTCAGCTATTAGCAATTGATAAAGTCTGCAGTTTTCAGCCGTTAAATGACTGCAATTTTTAGCCATAATGACTGCAGGTTTAAGGAATTAATTGCAAAAATTAAAAAGTTTTTGAATTTTTTTATTTAAGTTAAGATCTTGTAAATGAAAAAAAAAAAAAGAATCATACGAGTTTTGTTTTGAGGGAAAGATAATTGCTGATTTGGTTCGTCAAGGCTGCTTTGAAGGTTTTTCAAAATACGTGTTTTTAGTCGTTTTATTTTGGGAGGAAGACATCGACAAGACCCTACAACCTCCTCAGTAGGCGGTGAATCTTTTTTAAGGAGACTGCGAATGAATGATTGGACTTTATTTGTATTTCTTTTAATTTTGTATCTATATTTTTTATGTTTTTGTAATTGTTCAACTGGTTGAATAATTTCTTCAACCGATTGAAGCTTGTAAATTATATTAATATTTTTTCAATTTCAGATTTTTCTCGTTAAGAGTAATTAAAAGAGTATGATTTTTTGATTAAACGTGAATAAAAATCACTAAAAATAAAAATATAAAAACAATTAAATTAACTCAAAAGTAGTTAAAGTAAGATAATCTATTTAGCTCAAATTGTTTTAAATCAAAATTGAGGGATCATTTATTTAGTGACTGCACTGGACAAAAAATCTTACTACGCCACTGAGTAAAAATACTTGTAATTATAGGAGTAAAAGTAGTAGTTTACTGTAAGTTGTAATCTCTTTCTGTAATTGAATTGATTGAAGCAATTCAATTCATTGAAAGTCTTCTTCTTCTTCTTCTTCTTCTTCTTCTTCTTCTTCTTCTTCTTCTTCTTCTTCTTCTTCTTCTTCTTCTTCTGTCATTCTGTTGTAAAAAGAACCCAGTCTTAACATCTTTTAACACTTCATGGATTGAGAAATTGTTATAGTTACGACAGAAAAGGTCCATCTAACACAATTGCTTAATTGAAATTTCCTTAAGTTAAATTATATAAAAGATTAATTTAGTCTTTGCTAGCATGCTTACATTACAAATGTAACATCTGGTTGGGATCCAGCCCAATATGGAGTCAAGCCCAGATGAATAGTGAAACACTATTAAGCCCAAGCCCAAGCCCAATATGAATAGTCACCAACTCATTTGCATTTGAGAAGCTGCGTGAATGTTTGAAGGCTGTCTTTGTTGAAGACAGAAAGAGAGAGCAGTAGACAGAAGATTGTCAATGAAGGTTGCACCGCCTTCCCCAATGTCAAGATCGATGGCCTGGATGAGCTCATGGCTGAGCTCATCTTCCCCTCTCCTTCTCTATAAATTCAGAAGTACCCAGAGGCAAAAAAGATAGAGAGGCGTGACAAGATGTAGTCCAGAGGGGGATTACCGTGGGCACACAGCTTGTTGCTGTGTGCAAAGAGGAGCTGAGGAATTGCTCTGTGAGAGAGCAGAGAGGGTTGTGTGAGTTTGGGGGGAGTGCTATGGTGCTAGTGAGAGCACAGAGAGCATAGAGAGCAAAGAGAGAGGGCTAGAATTGGTAGGCTGTGAGAGCAAGACAGAGAGATGGTGAGAGATGAGAGAGTGCTGAGAGGTGAGTGGATATGAGCTCCTCCCTATTGTACTCATAGTAATTCATTCTGTGATTAATTGATTATTGGTTCCTCTCCGTGGACGTAGGCATTGTTAGCCGAACCACGTAAATCTTGTCTTGTGTGTGGTTGATGTTGGCAAAGTGACTGTTAACTAGTTTTGGGCACAACACATCTAATGGTTATTAGAGGCAATATACCCAAAACAGAGAGTCTAGAAATGTTTGGTTTTTTGAAATTTTTATAGGATGATAGGGATCGCTTTGAAACTGTGAAACCAGATCCAACCTAGCAGCGTTTTGCAGTTTGGTTTAAATTGGTTTCTTTTTGACCTGGAAAATAGCCCCAGCGACAAACAATCACTCTGTTATTTGTCATTTGCTTTGCTTGCACAAGGGTGACATCCCAATTTGACATGATGTTGAAGGTGTTAGTTTATAGTAAATGAATCAAGAGGGATGAAAGAGAGATTAGCACAAGGTGTAGGGACACAAAGTGTAATTGACACCTATTGCTATTTGTTTTGACGAACGAAGGTATAGTGATCCTCATACGTCACGTGCGTCAAGATATACTGATATAGGGACACAAAGTGTAATTGCTTGCCCCTATTAC
>BRYF01000001.1:7632500-7635000 GCA_030159135.1 Actinidia polygama | reverse complement strand
ATTGTTTGGAAAACGAGGCATGTGAATGACAATCTTCATTGGGCTTGTGAACTAGTACATACTAAACTGTCATAATTAATTAGACAGTTTTGTGTCTTTTTTCTTAATTTGACAGAAATACATAAGTAAAAGGGTTGAACATTGATTGGGGTGATGATCACCTCCAGTCCATTTTGATAATTCAAATCATTTATGTCGTATGCTTAAACAAAATATTCACTATTAAAAAAATCAAACGATAAATTTATTTGTTATGTATGGCAACGGTGATAGTATAAAATAGTAAAATTTTATAAATAAAATATTCATTATTCAAAAATAATAAATACTAAATTTATCTGTTGTATATGACAACGACAATTTTAACGGGTTTGTGGCTTTTATTTAAAGGGCCCAAAGAATGCAAGAGTAAATTATCTACAACATGACTTATTATTAAATTAGATAACCTTAATTAACTCATAAAACTTTGGATCTATGGACTTATAGGCGACATGTGGATTTTAAGTACAAGATTTAAATCCTCAATTGGGATACATTTTTTTTTGAAAAAAATTCAATTACCTAGATTTCAATTAATATTTATTTTGGAGAGAGAGAGAGACGAGGGATGAGAGAGAAGATGAGGGATCTAGTGTTAGAGGCGAAATGAGTTAGAAGATAGAAGGATTTATCAAATAACATCTATTTTAGAGTTATTTGAAATCTTTTTATTACAAAAATTTTCTTATCCAAACGGAGTCTTATGCTTTATAAAAGTTTTGATAGACTAATTGTCCAAGTCATCTAGCCATGAAACCCAACTTATTTTCTTGTAAAAATATATACTTATATAATTCAATTTAATGAAATTATGTGAGATTTATGAGTGCATAACTTATTTTTAATTTACATTGGAGATGGAAGATTTTCGACAATCTCATCTACATGATTTACGAAAAATATAAATTTATAGTTTCATTCGTCCAAAAAAAATGGGCTAAAATATTCCCTAATTGGTCACCATCCAAATGGAATGTGAGATAATATAAAGTATGGAATGAGTCCACGTGCTTATGGGTTTGAAGTAAGAAGGTAGGAAGCTGGGAAGAGAGAGAGAGAGAGAGAGAGAGAGAGAGTAAGAATGGTGGAGGAATCTGAGACGTGGGGAAGGCGAAAGATGCGGCGATGGTTTGCTGCTTTTTTGTCCATTTTTAACTTCTCAGTCTTCTTCTTTATCTGTGCCAGCTAACTATCCCTGCTGTACGAAGCTGTGTTTGAATCAATGATTTAATGAAGAAAAAAAAAGAAAATAGATAAGAGATCGAATGATCTCGAATGATTGTATCATCTAATTTTTTTATTTTTTTATTTTTTTCTTATCAAATCTTTGATCCAAATAAAACTTTACAAAAGTTTTTTATTACTAGATGCAACAATGACATTTCTAAAATTTTTAGATAATTTAATGATTTTTTTTGCTTTGCATAAAAGTGATAAAACAAATAGGTGTCATGTCATTCTGCGTTGATTTTAATTTGTATAATTTTAGAGATTCGCTAAAAAATTAAAATTAGTAGACTAGATTTATTGTTATGACACATGTAATCACAATAACTTTGAATTTACACATATAATGAATATTTTTCTAGATAAAAATTCTAAGTACATACATTTTTTTTTGGTTAAAGAGAGGTTGACAACAACTGCCGTAACCGTCAAATGTATCAAAAAAAATTTATCTTATCATAATAATCCCAATTATAAATATATTTAAATTATATAAATTCAATTTTTCCAAATTTTTGTGAACAACGTAATTCTCACCTCTCAATATATATATATATATATATATATATATATATATATATATATATTTTAAATCGCTATAGGTGTTCGTTCCTCCAAAATTAAAAACTCGGTCGCTCTTTTTACACATTTCTTGTTTCCATAGCAATTATACTTCTTTTAAGTTAAAACTACAACCTCACCCATCACCAATAATTAAAGCACACGCTATGTTTCAAGTCTACAAATAGGCCCCTATCACCATCTGCTTTTTTCCATAACATTATATTCTCTGTCTCACTGAGCTAGTCTTAGTAGCTCTCTCTCTCTCTCTCAGTACCAAATGCCTAGCGACACACAAATGTCCTTGGTCCAAACCAATACATATTATGGCAATATTTTTGGAAATTCATCAGATCTTTTAGAAACCTCGGAAAAGACCAATGGGTCCCTTTCGAGTCCAAGCAGCACCAATTCTACCGTGTGTGGGGAAGCTCACAATGTGATTAATTTCAAAGCAGGTTACAACACTTTCATGCACACCGACGTGAATTTCCTCTGCTTTGAGCAAAATGACGATTACTCGATTTGGGAAGATAATCTGATCCATGGAAGCTATCCAAACAGCGCCTCCAATTCACGCCGGTTTCAAGACTTCAATTGTGTTCAGTCAACCAGCTTTCGTGACTCTATCAAGGAAAGCCAGCATAAGGAGCCGTTTGGTTGGCCAAAT
>BRYF01000001.1:7595000-7597500 GCA_030159135.1 Actinidia polygama | reverse complement strand
AACGTTGGAGTAACTAACCAATATAAATTGATAATACTATTCCATATGTCCTATATTGTTAGTTCACTTTCACTATTTTAAATTTATCAAAAAATCGTCTATAATTTCTAATTTATATTATTTTTAATAATTGTAAAAACTTCACATAAAAAAACTAATTGAGATCATTTGATTGGTGTAAGCAATCTCAAAAAATTATTTATAAAAATATATTATTGAGTGATTCGATTAAAAGTCACGACTGTCAAAAATAGATTAACAATATATGATAGGAGGAGTATCTATCACTACTTTAAAATTATTTTTTTTCTTTTTTAAAAATTTTTGGAAAACTTTAGGGTACCAATAACCCTCGGTGGCCTCCATTGAGACCATCTCTAATTGACTAATTGTTGTTTGCAACACGAGTGCAAACAACAAAAAGAATTAAAACCTAATAGTTAATGAAATGGTTTTAAAGAAAAAAAATTGTGAAAGTAAATGTACATAATTTTGGGGATCGTGGGAAAGTAAGCTTTTCCATGAAATGGTGAGATGAATTTCAATAGTGTTACGATTTTAACTTGTGTTTAGTTTAGACAGTTTTTAGAAATTTACTGTTACTAATGCAGGTTGATCATGAAGGTAATTTAGAGTATTTCGGCAATTTCTAAATAAAGAACGTGACTAGATATTTTTAACTAATTGTTATTTTTTTGGTACAACATGATTATTTGTTTGTGTAAGTTTTTACTTTTACCATTGTCTGGACGAGAGAACTCATGTAAATAAAAACGTTTGACAATTCTCACGTCGTTCGGTTAATAAAGACCATGACTTTGTGTTTAAAATGTCGTTAGTTCGAGTCATCTTAAGACCACTAAAAATTTGCTTGACCTTTATCTTCATAATCTCCAAATTATTCTTTCTTTTGAACTCAATTGGGTTGGCGGTAAGGTACATATTTATTTCATTTTTACACTGCTCCTATATGTATGAAATAGAAATTCACTAGTTAAGAACACCAATAAAAAATCTTAAGCTAGAAGAGAGAAAAAACTGGTGCAATGAAAATAAGTTATTTTTCTAAAGTTGAATATGATTTTGGGCACATCTATATGCATCTTCCTCCGGGTTTCTCACCCTCTTCACATCGGGATATCGGCTTCACCGTGCTTTCTATGGTCTTGAGTAAGCGCCACGTGCCTGGTATGCCAAGTTTAATTCTACCATCTATGATCTTGGTTTCCCTGCTAGTGCCTATGACTCTGCTCTCTTTATTCGTCAGTCTCCTCATGGCATTGTTCTTCTTCTTCTCTATGTGGGTGATATGATTCTTATCGACGATGATGCTCATGGTATCTCTGAGCTCAAAGACTTTCTTCATCGTCACTTTGAGAAGAAAGATCTTGGTCCATTGAGTTACTTCCTTGGTCTTGAGGTTTCATCTGGCTCTACTGGATGTTCTCTTACTCATACCAAGTATGCCTCAGATCTTCTTACCCGTGCTGGGCTTTCAGATTGTAAGACTAACTCTACTCCTCTAGAAGCTAATATTCGCCTTATTTCTCTTGATAGTGAACTGTTATTTGATACTACCCTATATAATCAGCTCGTCGGTAGCCTTATTTATTTGACTGTTACTTGTCCTGACATTACTCATGTTGTCCATCTTGTCAGCCAGTTCATGTCTGCATCTCGTTCTACTCACTATGATGTCGTACTTCGCATCCTCCAGTATGTCAAGGGCACTCTCTTTCATGGTCTACATTTCTCCAGTCAGTCCTCTCTTCAGCTCCATGCCTACTCTGATGCCGATTAGGCTAAGGATCCTACAGATCGACGCTCTACCACTGGTTTTCGCTTCTTTCTAGGAACTCCCTTATCTCTTGGCGTAATAAGAAGCAGACCATTGTTGCTCGTTTTAGCATTGAGGCTAAGTATCGTGCTCTTGCTGACACTACAAGAATTCATCTGGCTTTGGTGGCTACTTCTGGACATGGACGTTAGTCATTTAGGGGCTACTGTGCTTCTTTGTGACAATCGCAGTGCCATACTAATTGCTCACAATGATGTCTTTCATGATTATACTAAGCATATTAAGATTGTCTGTCATTTCATTCGACAGCATGTAGATCGTGGTACGGTCCATCTTCTTCCTATTTCCTCTACCGAACAGACAGCTGATATCTTCACCAAATCTCTTCTGCCTGGTCGGTTTGATGCTCTCGTCACCAAACTCAAGTTGGTCTCCACTAAACCCCCTTGAATTTGAGGGAGGGTGGGTGGGTGGGTGATGTATATCTATGTATATGTGTAGGGTAGTTTAGTCTTTCTCGCTTTTGCCTTTATATGCTTTTCCTTTTCCCTCTTGTCTTTTATGTTCTTCAATACAAGAGAACTCTCTCTCTCTCTCTCCGGATTCGGAGTCACTGTAGTGCGGGGGTCATTGCAACCCTGCGGTGACCCCAAAACGACATTGTTTTATCCCAAAAAATTTACCCCCGAAACGACGTCGTTT
>BRYF01000001.1:7390000-7392500 GCA_030159135.1 Actinidia polygama | reverse complement strand
CTCCCTTTCTACATGGACCCACTACAGCGCGTTTCTTCCGGCCACCACCAGAGACCCCAAGAGAGTCCATGGAGTTTCTCTCTCGCTCTTGGAGCGACTCCAGCTTCTGGATCAATTGGGTCTGTTCTGATATATATATATAGAGAGAGTGAGAAACCAAAACAATTGTTATTTTGATAAATAAAACGGCATCGTCGTGAACATTCAAGAAAAAAATTCAGTATTATCAAAATGACGCTGTTTTGATTAAAGGGCACTCTAGGAAAAGAGCACTTTAGAGGACCCTGACCCATAATCCATCAAATTGACTAAATTTGTAATAATGCTTTCTCATTATTACAAATTGATGCAGATAGTAAGGCTGAAGACTACTTGGAGACACGGGGGCGTCGTTATGCACTATTTTGTTTACTTTATTATTGTTTTGTTATGCTAACTATTCTTTTTAGGTCTTCCTCTATATAAAGCGGACTCATATATATTCTTATTTAACTCAATACAATATACAAAATTCCCTCTATCTCTCTCCAATTTTTAACATATTGGAAAATGGCAGTATAGCATTGCATGTGTTCACCAGTTTGTCAACATAGTTGTAGGCTTGCCTTGTCCACTTAGGTTGTCCAAGGTACAAACTCAAGTAGTAACTATCGTTGCCAATCTTGGTATGTTTATTTCAGTTGCTTTATTGAGTGCATTAACCATGTGTTGTTCTTTGTTCGTTTTAGCGTATATAGGTTGTTATTAAATTTAAGATAAGTATATTACGTTTTCTTCTCATAACTTCAAAGTTATTTTAAAAATATTATACGGTCACCATTTGATTACGTGAGGGGGGTCTAGTTTGTAGGGAGGTTGGGGTGTGGGTGGGAAATTAACCTCATGAAGTTGGAGTTATTCATGGTCTTTTTATTTTTAATGTTCATGGTCTTTTTATTTTTAATGTAGAACTTAACTAATTGAATTGTCTCTCTTTTACCATGTTAATTATTATATTCGTTGCTCATCAATAAACAAGATTTTTTTGTCTAATCGAATCGATTACGATTTTACAGATGTTGGTGTAATATTTTTTTATTATCATATTCTTGTAGTTCGATTACTATTTTACACATATTGGTGTAATATTTTCTTATTATCATATTCTTGTAGTTTTGAAGGTGACCATTTTGCTTATCATGTAGTGAACTGCATTTCTTCATCAAGCAAAGAAAAGTTGTACACAGTAGCGGAGCTAGGATTTTGGTTAAGGAGAGTAACATTAAACCAAAGAGTTTACTTTATGTACAAAGATTTTAACACATACTTTTGCTTTCTCTTGTGAATAGAAAATTAGGCACAAGTTTAGGAACTTATTGTTTAACTAGGTACCATTTCTATGGCTATTTTGGGAGAAAATATATTTTTTTATGTTGTCATTGGTCTTTTTAGGGTATTGGATCCTTGTGGAGTTATAAAATAGTTCTTTTATAAACCAATTTTCTTATTAGATATTAATGGTAAGCTAATGGGTAGCTCAACAGATGGGGAAGAGAATTTTGTTGAGAACAAGGGTTTTTTGGCTTATTCAAAATAAATTGAAGGTGGTTATGCTGTGTCTGAACTTCATTTTTTGCTTTTCATTGGGAACAATGTTAGGGTATATACATATGTGTGTGTTTATATATATTCACACAATTTTAAATCATCTCCTTCTAACAAAAGATTTCATTTTTATGTGGAAAAGGCTATTATCAATAACTATGTTTTGACATATGACAATCCCTCAATATCTTTTTCATTCACAATGCCTCAGTAAAAAAAATATGTTCTTTGGGAAGAGATACTATTTCACCAATCAAATCACTGGTATCTAACATATCCATACCAAAAGTATGAACCGCACTAGCCGTACCAAAGTTTTTTAATATTTTTTTCAATACCTTGGAGGTACCCAATATAAATCTAAGTCATACCGTAGTCGGAATAGTACTTCATTTTATATAGAGAGAAAGTAGTTTGATGGTTTTTTTCTCTAGCTTAGCATGCTTATAATATTAACTTGGTCTTCTGATTGTTACATATAATTTATTACTCAAAATTATAAAGAATATATATTATAGAAATATATCCGTACCCTACTTTTTAAAAATTTTTCCTACCGATGCACCCATATCGTGCTAGTGCACATACACATACTTCATAGATGGGAATGCACAGTGTAGGATGTTTAACTTGTTCAATAATGTTATTGAGAAGTTTCATCTTACGTGTGGTTTGACTTAAAAAACACAACTCTCATCTGATCAAACGTGAATACATAACTCCATTGTGGTTTCGACTAAAGAGCAAAGTCTAACATGTCTTACGGTTTTTTGCAAAAAAGATTATATTGTCCTTGTCATGTTTTTTAATTTTCTACTTTATGCCTCCACCACCACCATTTTTTTTTATTTCTCGATCTAAAGTATGCAATTACACCTAAGATTTTAAATTGGGGGTATCAATAATGATATTGGTA
>BRYF01000001.1:7375000-7382500 GCA_030159135.1 Actinidia polygama | reverse complement strand
CAGAAACTAAGTATACTTCCCTTTTTATTCTAATGAAAAACTCACTTTGCTAATAGAAGAAACCAGCCATGGGGCACCTTTCCTAGTGTATAATTTTGGGATTTATAAGTTCTTTCCCTTCTTTTCCAATTTTCCCATTTTCTCTTTTCTGGTTTTGGTTGGAAATAAAACTTGGATATTGAAGTGTGCCTTGGATTCTGGGAACCTGAATTGCTTCTAGCATTGCTTTTTTCTTGGAATCGCAGGGAATAATAGAGGATGCACTGGAAGCGGCCATAGAACATCTTGATTAGTGTTTCAAATTCTGTTTGCTGGAAAATTTGACAGGAGCACGGAGTGAAGCCAAATGGAAGCAGTTCCGTGAATTAGCCATATCCACAGGAATGGTATTTTTCTACCTTATTGAACAACCCCACTTCTGCTTGTGTAGCTTTACATAGGTATGCAATATTGTTTGATCTTTCTCCATCTCCAAAATTCCATGTGTTCTACCTTTACCCGTTAGTGGACAGCCCATTTCTGGTTGTGTATCCCTTGGGTATTTTTTGAACGTAGTCTGTCAGTGGATTATTCTCAGCATGTTCACATTTCTAGAAAAATACATTTAGCAAGCACTGTGATTCAATTTGGGTGGTATTGATGTATTTGTCCTCCTCCAATTCCATTTTTGGGGGTACGTACATGTTAACCTTATGGAGGGTATCAAAACTATGCAAATAGATTTTAGGTTCAACCCTGAGCTTTCATAATTCTAAGTTTATATGTTGATTTTTTCCGTAAATAAATTTTAGGTTGAAGAGAGTAAGCTACTAGATGTTGCTGCAGTTAATGCAAGGAACAACTATGAAATTGGAAATATGATAGCTGAAGACATGAGTAAGGATGACCCTTGAAGAAGGCAAAAGTGCTGAGAACAGCTTGTATGCTGTAGAAGGCATGCATTTATATTTTCCCTTACTTTGTCACGGACAATGAGAAAATGGCTGTTGAATATGACAATTGCAAGGTATACGGCAACTGCTTGAGCTCGGTTCTCCATTTTATCTTGAAGGCAATATCTTGTTCTTTAAGTGAATTTGCTAGTTGTGAGGTTATTTGGCTTGTGATTCTACTAATGGTTGGATGATGTTTATGCAGTTGCTTCTAGTTGGCAAAAAGAAATCCAATGCGAGGGATCAAGGTAATGTTTTGGAAGATGCTATTAGGGGAGGATATCTGATTTTGATAATTGGAAATGACATTGAGCAGGAGGCGCTGGCTACTCTTGTTTTGAACAAGCTCAGAGGAACACTAAAAATTGCTGCAATCAAAGCCAATTTGGAGCTCCCAAAAGCAAATATCTAGATGATATTGCTATTCTCAGTGGAGGTCAGACTATTATTTGGGCAATAGTTATGTACTATGGATGAAGAAGTGTGTGTTTCCCAAATTATATTGTTACATGATATATTTTAGGAACTACGATCAGAGGCGAGGCTGGGTTGTCCCTAGACAAAGCTAAAAAGGAGGGCTTAGGGCATGCTGCGAAATTGGTGCTCACCAAGGATACAACTACACTTGTCAGTGATGGCAGCAACCAAGAGTCGGTAAATAAATGAGTTGCATAGATCAGAAACCTTCTTGAGGTGCATTATTTCCTTGTTTTTTTATTTTATTTTAGATTTATCTTTCTTCAGTAAACCAGTTTATTCCTATTTTGTACCGATGCAGACCGTTGAGTAGGCAGCAGAGCAAGATTATGAAAAGGAGAAACTTAAGGAACGAATTGGAAAGCTCTCGGGTGGTGTTGCTGTCATTCAGGAAATCAGTTGATAGCCTACCTCAGTAGGACTTTACTTGGTTTATTAAGTAGTAGCTGATAGTACTTCGGTTTAATTACTTTGGTCTGTATCTAATTTCATTGATGTATATTCAGGTTGGAGCACAAACGGAAACAGAGCTTAAAGAAAAGAAGTTGAGAGTTGAGGATGGGCCTTAATGCAACAAAGCTATTGTTTGATAAAACATTGTTCAGTACCAAAGACTTTTTTATCTGTTGCCTACCTTAGTTTTCTGTTTATGTTAATGTGGATAAGTCAAGTTTTCCTTTTACAGGCAGCTGTTGAGGAGGAAATTGTAGTTGGCGGTGGGTGCACCTTGCTGATGCAAGTTGACCCCATTAAAGACACTCTTGAAAATGATGAGAAAAAGGTGATGCATTTGGAATGTCAATATCCTTTTTTTCTGGTGACTGATAAAGTACTTGCATTGAGTTACCCAATGCAGTTGATTGCCAAGAATGCAGGGGTAAATGGAGGTGTTGTGATTTTAAATGTATGTGTTTGTGATAAATTCATGTCAGATTACTATGATATCTAAACTTTCAAAAGCCCTGTTTCTTATACAAACCAGAAGTGGTATATGTTCCCTTCTCCAGGTGTTATCAACTGACAACCCAAAGTACGGTTATAATGCTGCAACTGGAACGTACGAGGATCTTATTGCTGCTGGTTTTATCAACCCCACGAAGGCAAGTTTCAAATTTTTCTTGTACTGCTTTGACATGTCTTTAGAAATGAGGGTGACACAATGCACATCTACGATCAAATAAATCTTTGTTGGGGAGTACTAGTTTTAAACTTTTCCTTGAAAATTTTCTTTTCATTAAACATCGGTGTCGCCCAATGCCCGTAACGTTCATTTAAAATCTTCAGAACACCCCCATTTTTCATTTACTTCCCGTCATTTACTCAATAGTTCAATGATGTTGTGAATACCCCTATTCCTATAAAAAAAATAGTTTTAGAATGATGGTATATGCCTCTAGCATTTTTTTTGTTCTATTATAGTGCGTTATTTCACTTGTGAATTTCTTTTATACCATGTTTGTTATCTAACAATATTTTTTTGTTCTATTATAGTGCATTAATTTATTAGATTTGATCTCAATAACAAATTAAACTATGTAATTTTTAATTTTAACAAATCAAATCATAGAGTTTTAATCAAGTCACAATTAAAAGTCATTCGTCAGTCTTCAATCATTTAGAGTTGACGAAATCGTTCAGTTAGGCTTATAACCTTGGAAAATAATATTGTTCAATGTTTTATCCCTAATCGATCCAATTATGACTTATTTTCAATCAAAAGTTCAAAAATTGGCATAAATTAGGGTTAGAGAATGTTACATCTCGAGCACATAGAGAAATTCTCTAGCTTCGTTAAGGCTCTTAGGCCCAGTTTAGGATATCAGTATTTTTTGTTATTTAATTTTTAAGTTTTTTTTTGTCTTTAGTGATTTATTTTCGTCGTTTGATTAAAATTTTATACTTTTACAGTTCATCTCAATGAGAGGAGGCTAAAATTATAAAAAATTTCATGTAATTTAGAAAACAATTTCACTAAAGTTAGAAAAAGCTATATTTTTATCTCAAAAAACTAAGTAAATTATTTTTTCATCTCCAGTAAACTAATTTTCAAATTATATGATTTTTTTTATATATTTTCGGACTACTCTCATCGAAAGGAACCGAAAAAGTATAAATTTTGATCATAAAAAAAATCATTAAAGACCGAAGGAACCAAAAAAAAAACTCATCCTAAATTGGGCCTAAAAGAGAAAAACGTTGAACAACTTTTTTTTTCCTATTCTCCGTATACTATATTTTTTATCTTTATTTTGTGAAATTACTTAAATGACCTTCTGTATAAGTTAAAAATAAAATAATATAAAATTTAAATATAAAATAGTATTTAAGTAATTTGAAACTACTAAAATAATATAATATCTATAATATAAATCACAACTCATTTTGAATTCAAAAATTATCTCTCACTATTTACGGTTGAAATTATTTGAGTTAATCAAACAATTGAGATTTCGCATAAGATTTTTTTTCTTCCAAAACTATCACTTCCTTCTTTTCAAATATACGGGCCCAACATAAGTTTTTATCCAATAGCTAAAAACATTTGAAGCTGGGCATATGTTTTTACCCATTGAATCATTTTTTAGTAGGACTCGCACAAAAAAAATTAAGGCACGCATTTTTTTCTCCCATATTTTTGTCTTTTTTTAATGTATAGTGCTTATAGGCACGGACAATTATTAGTAATCAAACAAATTGGGATATGAAAACTACTATTTGAAAATTTCTTTTTTTTCCTTGTGAGAAATAGGAAGTCTAAATCTTAATATGTGAGGCCAGGAAATGTTTTACATTTTGTTGAGAGAGAGAAACAACTAGCTGTCGAACCGTTTAGAGAGAGAGGGAATAACAGGTTGTCAAAATCGTTTAGAGAGAGAGAGGAATAACGACTGTTTTTCTTTCTTCAAGTAAGGAAAGAAATCGATTGAAGATACTTGGGCGAAATCAATAACTAGTGATATCAAATCTCTTCGTATCTGAGCAGCTTTTCCTGCTCTATATAAGAGAGAGAGAGCAGAATGAGTGGAGAGAGAGAGAGAGAGAGAGAGAGGGAGAGAGAGAGCAAAGCAGAGCAGAATTGAGTGTAAGAAGCAGAAGGGCCATAAAAAGCAGAAGAAGATCATTCGAAGCAGTCTTGATCCTGTGCAAACACACATTTGTTCGTATATACTTTCTTTAACTCGGTTTATGTATTGGAAGATTGCAAACAAATGTTTGTTTTATGGTTTTCCTGTTGGTATGAATGATGTCTGTTATTTTATTTTGAATTATATCTTCTGTGAGATAGATCTATTATTGTTTTACCAAAATAGGTTGTTGTTTCCTTTTGTCTTGTTTGTGTTACAGTTGAATAAAATTTATTGTGATCGGCACTATCAGTTCCTTTTTGTCGGTCTTTTTAAGATCCAAATTAGTTGGTATTGTTCAAATTTTCACTTGATACAATTCAACATTCCCCCTTTTGATAATATCTTGTATTTGCTCCAGGTATGAGCCATTTATACAAAATGGAAATACTGGAGGTATAATCATCACTCTTGTTCTACTCAAGAGTACTCTGTGAATCATTGAATTGTTTTATGTCGTTCAGTTCTTGTATGTTTCTCTACAAAGTTCCATCTTCATTGATTAAGGACTATTTTTCTTGGTAATATTATGGAATTTGACAATTTCTTGTCTAGGTTGCATCACATATTCTATCAATGTACATTTGGCTGCCCTATTTTTAGTTTCTTGACAATTTTATCTACTTGTACATTTGATGTGATGATTTAACAGGGGGAAAGACTTGGATTTTGCTCGTGATAGTTATTACCCTTTTCAACTAGAAGAAATAACCATGTGGACACCCACTTTATCTCCATCAGCTTTTTTTATCCAGAGTGACATATGTCGTCAATTGAGAAGTATTATTAGTTCCATTAAAACTTGTTAGTGGTTAAGTAGACATAGTGGTAGATTAGAATCCTTTAGTATTTCTTTTTAGGGCCTTTTTTATTTCATTCTTTGG
This sequence comes from Actinidia polygama, assembly GCA_030159135.1. Taxonomy (NCBI): domain Eukaryota; kingdom Viridiplantae; phylum Streptophyta; class Magnoliopsida; order Ericales; family Actinidiaceae; genus Actinidia; species Actinidia polygama. Next base: position 7,377,082 of record BRYF01000001.1, on the reverse strand, counting down.
TTCCAAATTTGCAATGCCTTGATGAATTTTATTGTAAATTCTCCTTAAGACAAATTACTGTAGTTGAGGCTTATGCAGGTAGAAAAAAGATTGATCCACCTGACGACATCTCACAGTTTAAGGTACATCTCCTGTCCCCTCGGTGCAGCATCAATATGTATGTGTCAATATACATTTTTTGTGGGTGAGATGGGTAAGGGTAAGTTTCTTTAAGTTGGCAATCTTGAACAAGCTGCGGAGACAATTAAACCATTTTTCCCCCTAATTTATTTTATGATTAGCCAATATAATGAGCGTTCTAGAATTTTAGTAAAAGTTTTCTTCCGTGTCCAGCTTCTTTGATTTTGTCTTGTTTAACTCTAGCTATGTACTTGTTAAGATATTTAGCTAGTCAAAGTATGGTACATCTAATCTAACTAACAAATAGTTCTAAGCCAATGGGCTGTTAGAAGGTACTATTGGATCAGCAACTGCTATGATCTTAATTATTAACTTATTGGTCATTTGTGGTCTTCTTTGTAGTGTTATGAGATACGTATTACTTCTTAGCTTGATTGAGTATAAAACTCTTGTGATGCGTGGTAACCTGGAATAATCTAATGAAATTTTACCTTCAATTCCTAAGGAGCACCATAATAGGTATGTCTCACCTTTGACTAACTTTGTATTAAAGAAACTTGAGCATGATAAGCATTGGTGCATTGGACTTCCCTGAAACTCAGTATACTTTCCTTTTTATTCTGACGAAAAACACACTTTGCTAATAGAAGAAACCAGCCACGGTGCTCCTTTCCTAGTGTATAATTTTGGGATTTATAAGTTTTTTCCCTTATTTTCCGATTTTCCCATTTTATCTTTTCTGTTTTTGGTTGGAAATAAAACTTGGATACTGAAGTGTGCCTTGGATTCTGGGAACCTGACTTGCTTCTAGTGTTGCTTGTTTTTTGGATTCGCTGGAAATAATAGAGGATGTACTGGAAGCGGCCATAGAACCTGACTACAGATTTGAGCTAGCCTTACAAAGGTATGCACTATTGGTAGATTTGACGAATCATATAAAGAACATACTATGGAAAATTTGACAGGAGCACGGAGTGAATCCAAATGGAAGCAGTTGCATAAATTAGCCATGTCCACAGGAACGGTATTTTTCTACCTTGATAAACACCACCACTTCTGCTTGTGTATCTTTGCATAGGTATGCACTATTGTTTCATCTTTCTCCATCTCCAAAATTCCACCTGTTCTACCTTTACTGGACAACCCCATTTCTGGTTGTGTATCTCTTTGGCATTTTTTGAAGCATAGTCTGTCAGTGGATTATTATGTTTTCAATTGCCTAAAAATTCTCAGCATGTTCACGCATCTAGAAAAATACATTTAAATAGCAAGCATTTTGATTCAATTTGGGGGTATTGATGCATTTATCCTCCTCCAATTCCTTTTTTGGGTATATATCCTCCGGCAGCAGAGTATGTAAAATATGCCGATAGATCACATGTTAACCTTGTAGAGGGTTTCAAAAATAGGCAAATATATTTAGGTTCAACCCTGAGCTTTCATAATTCTAATTTTATCTGTTAATTTTTTCAGACAGGGAACTAGTAGATGTTGCGGTAGTTAGTGTAGGGAACAACTATGAAATAGGAAAGATGATAGTTGAAATCATGAGTAAGGTAGGCAAAAGTGCTGAGAACAGCTTGTATGTTGTGGAAGGCATCAATTCAATTATATTTCCCCTTTGTCCCGGCCAGTGAGAAAATGGCTGTTGAATATGACAATTGCAAGGGATAAGGCAACTATTTTATCTTGAAGACAATATCTTGTTCTTTAAGTGAATTTGTTGGTTGTGACGTTATTTTGCTTGTGATTCTACTGAAGGTCGGATGATGTTTATGCAGTTGCTTCTGGTTGGCAAAAAGAAATCCAGTCGGATGATGTTTATGCAGTTGCTTCTGGTTGGCAAAAAGAAATCCAATGCGAGGGATCAAGGTAATGTTTTGGAAGATGCTATTAAGGGAGGATATCTGATTTTGATAATTGGAGATGACATCAAGCAGGAGGCGCTGGCTACTCTTGTTT
>BRYF01000001.1:7362500-7365000 GCA_030159135.1 Actinidia polygama | reverse complement strand
CAACTACTCACTTTGGAAGAAACAAAAATGAATCAACTTGTGATGGCATCAAGCCAAACAATCATTTCCAGGGAAGAACAAAGAAAGAAACTCACTTATTTGCTTCAATGAAGTCTCTGTACTCATTCTTCATTTTGACTCCTGACACAGTCCTGCATATCCAGCATAAAAGAATTGGTGGCAGCCAAGATTTACCAGTTTAATATTAAGCTAAATTTAGGCTTATTATCATTCCACTAAATTACTACCCCTTTAAAGTTGTGGGACAACCTAACGCAAATTCTAGTATATTTTACTCCCCATAAAAATAAGATGTTAGCAGAAGTTCCAACGATCGGACACGCATCCACTTCCAGATGATCTCTCATCTGACGATTGTAAGAGGAAGACGTAGGGTAGTTGCAGGAAAGAAAGGAACATACTAAGAAATTAACATTTTGCCAACAAAGGGTTATTTAAACCTAACCATGTGGGAGAACTTATCTAATAGATCCGAACACCATGTAAGCATGATGTGGTATGCCCGACCAAATATCGGTTTAAGGAAAATGTGTCACTATTTTCCACATGATGCGGAACTTTCTCAAATTTCTGTGCTCCCTATTGGTTGGGCACACTGCTGAAGTGCAGAGAGAGAGAGAGAGAGAGAGAGAGAGAGGGAGAAGAAGGGAATAAATGGACTACAGAAAACAGGAAGCAATAATGAACGTGTACAGATAAAGCAAAAGGCAGAAAAGGACAAATTTTTACCAACCTGATCATTTCCTTATTCTTGAAAAATTGCACGCATGGTGTGCCCATAATTCCGGCTGCTTCGGCAATCTCGGGATCTTCTTCAATATCAATCTCAATGAAATGTACATTCTGATCAAATTCATCAATCACCTGCCATATGACACATTTAAGAAATGAAAAAAAGAAAGTTGAGGACATAACTAGTCAGTCATTTAAAACATTCAAAGTCGGAGAGCGAGAGAGAGAGAGAGCTGCTTGTTGATGAAATGAAATAAGACATTTGATATGCATTTATATTTAAGATAAGACATTTGACTGCCATGTTCTATACCTTTTTGTCTCTCCTGTTTATCTTTCTTCCCATTTTTTTCCTATCAGAGCAAGGTTAAATACTAAGCAGACACCAAAAATTGACTGCTGCAAGCCTGTTCACTGGTTACAAAAGGAATCCTATACAGCTAGATTTTGCAGGAATACAAGTTCCCCAAGAATCTATAAATGAATCTAAAGGAAAAGGAAATGACTTCCATACCCGACAATAACGATAGCAAGCATCCTCTGTTCAAATGTTAATAGGAAGTTCTCCCCTGAGGTCCTCTTATTTCTCTCTTTCACAAGCACCCTATTGTACAAGAAGGATTAGCATTCCACGCCCTTCCTCACTCTTCCTATCAGACATTGAGTTGTACACAGAGCACAGCATCACCCACTCAGCTCCCAAAACTGAACAATAGTAACCCCATAGTTCTCTGGCCCTTTGACTTACAGAACTGCTCTTAACAGAAGTTTAACTTCACCCCTCTATTGCCAATAGTTAAAATAGCTCATTAAAAGCACACGAAGAAAAGGGCCCCTTGGATAGTACCTTAGAATGCCAAACTCCTTTCCAACCCTTCCTTACAAAGCTTCCGAAAGATGCCATTCATGAATGCTGTTCGGACAAAGCATCTTGAATCCCTTAGTTGCACGAAGTGGGAAGTGAAGTGGGGGCAGGGGAGCAAGTCCAATGTTGGGGATTGCCTAGTTAAGCAATTATATATTTTATAGGGGTTAAATCTTGTAGATACTACCTAATCACTTCAAAATGTTAGTACGGGGTCATAACATTCAAATAAAACCCAAAATAACCCTAGATACTCTCTTTTCCCTAATTCCTGCCTTACACATTGACAGATTGACTTGTAGGGGTCAATCCCCATTTGGAAACAATTCCACAAAACAAAGCCTAAAATTTCGAACCTGTATCACACTTTCTCCCAAACACGTAGGCCTGCTGTTCACGTCCCATTTCGATGACGGACCCAAAAATTACTCCGGCAATTTTGAGCCCACAATCACGATCCCGAAGTATCAGATTAACACGCCTTCGAGAATCTTCCATAATCGCGAATCACAGGGAGGACCAAAGCTTTTGAAACCGACCGCAATGGCGAGGTAAAGTGAGGATCGAAGTGTTCGGAACCGCGGTTATGCATGGATTTCTGGTTATGATAACGTTATCATAATCTGATATGATGAATATATATATAAGTTTTCTCGTTGTTACAAGGTTATCATATGGTGGTAATGTACTTTTGTGCTGGCGACACATAAAAGTTTTTATCCATGATAAAAATATGTGAATGTGAAACCCAAACTTGCCTTCAGAGCTAAAATGAGACACTATTGAAAGCAATTCTGGTACCTTGCTAAGAATTGGCTTCAATGTCCTACATGGGCCACATGTTGGTGCAGTGTATAGTACACATATAAGCCTTGGACTTTC
>BRYF01000001.1:7340000-7342500 GCA_030159135.1 Actinidia polygama | reverse complement strand
TCCTTAACTTTAGCAGATTTATATCATCTAAGCCTTATTTAATTTCTAATTCTTCTTCAAGCCTTGGATGCAAAATTTATGTACAAACAAGTGTTCACGTTCCAAAATCACGTCTCTCATAGAAGTTCCGTATCCACTTTTCCTCATGGAAAAGAAAGCTTTTATATGAAGGAAGGAGACAAACGCGTTTATGCAATTGTTTTAATGACGAAAAGGAAACCTAGATCTCAGTAATAACGGTACCCTAGTTAACTTAAGAGTATGGAGTTTTAAGTACCTAAGCTATATTGTAATGCCCTCTGTTCTAAAAATCGGCCGCCTAGGCCCCGCCTAGGCGCTAGGCCCCCCTGGCCGCCTAGGTGCTAGGCCCCCGGCTGCCCGCTTACCACCTAATGCTTTTTAAAGACCTAATTTCTAATTTCAATGTATTTTAGAGACAAATTGTCATTTATATCTTCCTCTTAATAGTATTCAACATTGAATTGTGAACTCAATTATTTTGATGTCATTTCTTTGTTAGAATTTGATATTTAGTAATTTATTATTGTTTTTAATAAATATTAATTCTCTAATAAATAAATAAATAAATAAATAAAAAACCGCCTAGGCCCCCGCGCCTAGGCCCCCGCCTAGGCGCCTAGGCGCTAGGCCCCCCTGGCCGCCCGATTACCGCCTAGCGATTTTTAGAACCTTGGTAATGCCTCCTTTAATTTATACAAGGTATTGTGAGTGATTCTTTATTACTTGATTGAGGCTTTATACAAATAGGAAGAATTTAGGATTGAGATAAAATCATTTACGACAAAGAGATAAGGATATTCTCAAAAGATAAGTGCACAGATTTGGTGTACAACAAAACCGTACGAGTATGTAATATGAAGTTATCAACTTGAACCCTAGATTGTAATTTTTTTTAAAAAGAAGAAGAAGAAGAAGAAGCTCAAATTTTATAGTAAAGAAAATTTTCTAGCCTCTCACATTGAAGGGAGATACAAATTCTTTTTGCATCCTAAATCTCATTAAATGTCAAGTATACTTCTACATAATGATATCTTCTGTCAAAATGTTACACAACATACAATAGAATTGATTATTTAGGATGTGTTCATGTTCCCATATCCAACTTTTGGAAATATATCCTTATATCCCAAGATTAAGGGTTGGAGGAGGTCCGACACCTAGCAAACCCACACCCGATACTCATACACCAGTTCAGTAACACAACTTCTATCAACGAGCTCTTCTTCTCTAGCAACTCAACTATGAATCATTGATCCAGATGAAGTTATGCACCAAGGTAATAATAAATATTTCTCAAACACCCTCCGCCATCCATAACAATTGATTGGTAAATCAACTACAACTCAAAAGGCAGGAGCACAGTCCACCCATGCCACATCTATCAAAGTCAACAAGCCATTTACATAGAAATCATATCATTGCTTCATCTTGTCCCCTTACTCATTACTTTGACGAACTCATTTGTGTTTTAGATATATTGACTAACCATCTTCTAGAGCCATCTTTTCTTTATGTAATATGATCAACCATCAAGTTAAAGCATGTGCTAGATGAAATACACCGTGAGCTAGCATGCATGTAGGAACAAATGACCATAGTGGCATTCCATTATGGTGAAATGAGAAGCCTAATGATTTCTTGACTAAAGTATAGCCAATCCTTTGTATCTGGAAATTTCAAAGGTGAGCTTACTGGTCATACACGAATTAGAACCTAGGCAACTAATGCGCAGGGCAAAAAATATTATCTTCTTCCCAATAAGCTGTATCACCTCAAAGCTCTGTTTTTCTTAGCAAATTGTGGTAGCATCCTTCCCTCTCCTTGCTAAGCAATTAAATTGCCACTTATCCCCCTACACTACATGTTTTTTATTTATTTTAAAAAAAAAAATGTTAGTGTAAGTCATTATGATACCCATGTGGGTAATCTTTGTAAATTTTCTCTTGCCTACTTCCACACACAAGACCCACATGTACTTGTCTTATCAACCCTTTCGTTTTGGTCAAAACTCATTATTTACTAGGATGCCTTTGTGTCCTTTATACGTGGCACTTTGAAGGCAAGCATTAATATAGAGAGAGGTGATCTCTTTTTGTACGAGTAAGGATGTGAGAAGAAATAGAAGATAAAGTATAGAGTTACGTCTGGAGTAAAAGGGTGAAGTCGCTCTCAGTATCGTTCTCCTCTCTGTTGGTCCGTATATTTAAGGCTACGATTTTAGTTCCTTAGAACTTAGTATGGAATACAAAAGAGGTTGTAGTAGTCTCTCATTGGACGAGTTGGCGTTACATGAAACGATGCACGCATGGAGGCTCGTAATCAAGCAAGGCGATGCTTCCCACTAATTGTGTAAGTGAAGCGGGTCGAAGGCACTGGCAGATGCCTTATTGTTCCTGGAGATACTTTGCGACAAAGGTATCCCGTTAATCCCTCTAATTTCTGTTCAACAATTAGCATGACAGGCCTTTAATTGCAGGAA
>BRYF01000001.1:7325000-7335000 GCA_030159135.1 Actinidia polygama | reverse complement strand
GATGCTTCTCTAAAAAAATTAATGTTGAATAAAAAAAATAGATGTTTCACATTCATACGCAAATCATTACTCCAGATCTTCTCAACTTAAAAAAGTACTAAAAAATTAAAACTTTCGCCAAATCACACAAGCTTTAATTTAACATTACAAAATATAACATCTATATTTAAATTAAAATTAAATTACATTCACTTATTCATGCTAAGCACGGGGCAATGCTTGTTTGTTTTTAATGGACAATTTTTAAATAGGATCAATTTTGGCAATTTCTAGATTTAAAATAAATTAAAAGGGTAAAAAGTTTGTTTAAAATAAAAAATATTCATTAGAGACACCAAAAAAATACACAAATCAAACAAGGCCCACATCTTCCTTTATTTTTGTGGATAAACTGCACTTTATCCCCTCAAAATATTGAGTAATTCTTACTTTACTCTCCTAACTAATAATATTTCCACTTTGCACTCTTAACTATATATAAACTGTTTCAATCAATCCCAACATCTAATGTCCATATACAATGTGATAGTGGATAAATGCTACCAACCTGCCCTCGCTAGAGCAGACCCGGAATTACAGACCAGATATCCAGAGCAAGCCCCTAAGCCATAGGACAGACCAGTGTTATCATAGCCAAAGCAAACTATCAGAGCGTTGTCACTAGGGTATCCCGAAATTCCCACCCCAAGATCAGCGCCACGATCCCATAATCAAGACGGTTGTACCCATGACTGGGGGCACGACCCACGAAGCTGAATATCAGGACACGATCAACACTCATCATCCTCAATGCGCAATTTAAGGGCACAATTAATACCTGCCAAGACGCCCACGACCCAAGCCTTATTCCCTACTCACATCACTATATAAAGGAAGGTCATCACCCCAAAGGGAGGTATGAAAAAGAAAGGGTCTACCCTGAACTTCTTTTATTTCAGTCTATTTCTAGCCTAACTTTGGCATCAGAGTGTCTTTGACAGGCACCACACCGGTGTTCCGAGCGGAGTTCGCTGCCTTAATAAGCTACATTAGAAAACGGGAAGATCATACCAATTTATAGCATCATCAATTGGCGCCGTCTGTGGGAACAACACTTATTTCATGATTTTGACCCGATCTGGTGCCTCATCAATTAGGTTAGGAGAGACGATGGAGGAACAAAGCAACCCCAGAATCGCTGCCTTAGAACAACAAATTCTTGAAATGATGACAGTTATAAATCAACTCCAAGCCCGGAATCAGGAGTTAGAAAGAAGATTGCCACCACCACCGATAGCGCTTGCGGTAATGGACCCTCCCTTATCGGAAGATCACCAGGTAACTGTCAATCCGCTTGCAGCAAGGAACGGAGAAGCCAACGTCGGAGGAGAAAGGGCCAAGAATTCGGTGCGCCTTAGAAGAAATCTACCCCAAGGAGGAGTTGGACCCAACGCCGACGAAGCCCAGAGCTACGCGGTCTAATCCAAGGCAAAGACAGCGGTGGCCCTGGAGCATACTGGTGAAACTCGTCCAATATGGGATGAGCAAATGAAAGAGATGCAAGCACAACTAGCCAGAGTAATCGCAGCCGTGAAAGAAAAAGGCACCAACACTATGGAGGAGTTGATAAGCAGGATAGACACACCCATCACCCCGACGGTAATGAGAGTATCTCTACCCTTGAAGTTCAAAATGCCAACGTTGGAGCCTTTTGATGGTACGAAAGATCCTCTAGACCACCTGGAAACATACAAAGCCCTGATGAACCTCCAAGTTGTTCACGACGAGATCATGTGCAGAGCATTCCCTACAACTCTCAAGGGCTCAGCTAGGATTTGGTTTCACATGCTCCTTTCTAGAACCATTAGTAAATTCGTGGATCTAAGCAGATTGTTTGTTGGTCACTACATTGGAGGACAGAGACAAAGGAAGCCCTCCACATCCTTGTTCAACATCAAACAGTGCGAGAAGGAGACTCTGCGTGAATTTGTCACCCGCTTTAACCAGGAAACTCTCTGTGGATGACCTAGACCAGAAAGTGGCAGTAGCAGCTTTCATCGCAGGGGTCGGTACCCTCAAATTTCTTTTTTCCCTAGCCAAAGAAGCACCCAAGACCATGGCGGCACTCATGCTTCGAGCTCAGAAGTATATGAACGCAGAAGATACCCTGAAGCTTAGAGAAGACCCAGAAGAATCAATTGTCAATCACAAACAAGAAAAGGCCAATTGAGGAGAGGAAAAATGATAAGGCAGCTAAAGTCCCCAAACTGACCGAGCAGAAGCTCACAATAGAAGGCAATCGAGCCAAACCAGCAAGGAACAACCAATACTTCACCCCCTGAATACTTCTCTGGACCAGGTACTCTATGAAATAAAGGAAGACCCAGCACTGAAGTGGCCTGGACGAATGATATCCCCACCAGAGAAAAGACCGAAAAACAAATGGTGCCAGTTTCACCAGGACCATGGACATAAGACAGAAGATTGCTACGACCTTAAACAACAAGTGGAGAATCTGATCTAACAAGGGAGATTGGGGAGACACATAGCATGGGGAAGATCTGATAAAAAGCGTGACCTCTCTTTCGGCGAGCTGAACAACGCAACCTAGAAAAAGAAAAGGGGAATCAACAACCTATAGGGAGATAAAAGTAATCTCGGGAGGATTTGCAGGCGGTGGTGAGTCCTCATCTGCCAAGAGAAAACATGCACGAGAAATCCGAAACCAAAGGGAAGTCATGTCCATAGGCCAACCCGTCAAAAGGTCTAGGGCAGAGCGTACCCCTATCACGTTCACTGAAGAAGAAGCAGAGGCTTTATCTCAACCCCATGATGATCCCTTGGTCATCTCGGCAGTAGTTTCCAATTTGTTAGTCAGGAGAGTCCTTGTGGATAATGGTAGATCAGCAGACATCTTCTACTTGAAGGCCTTCGAACAACTGAATGTGGGGAAGGGGAAGTTGCAGCCAGTCCATTCTCCCTTAGTTGGCTTCAATGGAGACAAAGTTACTCCTTTGGGCTCGATAGTTCTACCAGTAACACTAGAGGACGCGCCTCGATAGACCACAAAAATGGTAACCTTCCTGGTAGTGCCATCAGCCTATAACATCATCGTGGGCAGAACAACCCATCACAAAAAAGCCATCTCTTCTCTTTGGGATCAAATTCATTATCCTAATCCGAATCTGGGTTGGCAATCTTGGTGCTAGACAAGGCTACACGTTTATCTTTTAGAGATTTTGAATGAAAATTAGATTGACGAAGCCTAGATTCGAAGGTTTGGAGATTACTGACCAACTTTTGAAGTTTGTGAGTATCGAGGTTCTCATGATCCTCAATAATCGTGACCTTAGAGCAGAAATCTTTGGTTAGTGATCTCGACATTTTCTTAACCACTTTATCTTGGGAAAGACTTCATCTAGGTTATGACAAGTAGTCACTATATTGCTCAGTTTGGTGTAAAAGTCATAAAAAGGACTCATTCTCTTGCATGACAATTAACTCAAAATCATTCATGAGCCTTTGAAGTTGTGATCACTTAACCTTTTTAGTACCCTCACGAGTAACACAAAGAATGTCGTCTTTAGCGGTATCACACCTAGAGATTCATATGACTTAATCTGGTAGAACAACATTATAGAGAGTGTTGGCTTTATTTTGTTTAGGTTGAGTCTAACTAGAAACAGGTTTGGGTGTAGAAACCCTGTCAGCTACTGTGACCGAAACAGTGTAACCATCCGTCAAAGTCAACAACACACGCTCATAGTGGATTTCAAGAAAATTATCATGTGAGCTTTCTAGTACTGAAAATTATTAGCCTGTAGCATGAGGGGATGAGCAGTTGAGGTACCCTCTATTGCAAAATCCATAACTACGGATCGACTTGTTGGTTTTCAAATCAAAAACAAATGAGCAACTTGCTTTGATATCAATTTAAAAAGAAGTCTAGTAGTAAATTTGCTAATTAAACAATTAATACCTAACGTGTCTACCGATCAAACCAAAATAAAAGCATTAAAGGAAGCAGTAAGTAAAGATACTAGATATACGTGGAAAACCCCAAAGTAGGGAGGAAACTATGGGATCATGGAAGAAAGCATTATAAACGAGTAGCAGATACAAGAGTTATTCACAATCTTATCGTGAATCCACACACCCGGATGTCAAACTCGTTGCCAAATCCTTGTGAACCACCTCCGTGCAACTCTTATCGCGTGTCGACGTCTTCAACCCACTTGGAGTCCACTAAGTCTTCAACCTTGCCTTCGAACTCCTTCAAAGGACTTGTTCTTCGAGATTGAATGGTAAAGAAAACCGTCAAGAGCACATCAATGCCTTCGGATCAATGGATCATGTAAATGCTCTCGAGTTCACAAACCCTAGCCTTGCGTTCTTAAAAAATGGCGCAGATAGGGTAAAAAGTTGCATCACACATTATATCATAATCCTAAAACGCAAAGCCTCCATTGCCAGTTACTCGCTAGTTCTCTCGCAGGGCGGGCGAGCAAAAATCAATCAAAAAGTGGTGCTTGCGAATGGTTCTCCGGACGGGCCAGCGACAACTTGTACGCAATTGCACTTTTGTCCCTGTAGTTTCAAAAATCCTCGTAACTTTCAAATACTGTAGATTCGACCTCAAAATTTCTTCAAACCACAACCATATGTGTGGATTCATATACTAACACTCAAAATTACACTTGGGGTAGAAATTAAAATATATAAAAATTAAAATATTTTGTCTCACACATTGACAAAAACTATGGGAAAAATTCTTGTCCCAACAATGCATATTCCTTAGCTTAAATTTGGTCATTTGACTTGGAATGTTTGAGGGAATTCAGAACTAATAGGTTCATTTGAGCTTTAAGTTCAAGTTCATATTTCATTAGCCATTCCCACTTGAAAGATGTACCAAAAAAGAAAATCTCACTTGAAAGCGGGTATTATTTAGCTGAATATTAGTTACGTGATGTATTGAATCTCAATATCCTGTGCATTCCTTTTTCCTTTTTTGCAGCCCAAAACTGAAGAGGTTAAGAAGGACCTCACAGATAGAGATGTAGAAGAAGGTTTTACATCACGCTTACAAAGCACAAGGGCCTGGTACCTGAGAAGCTTGTACCAACATGATGAATTTTCTATGTTGTCATGAGGGCTGATCAAATCATTTCCTCCTTTATGTTATAGTTTTCCCTAAAGCTGTAATCTTGATCTTTTCCTTCACCGCATTATGCTCTACGGAAATTGTACCATGAAAGTCCAAGGCTTATATGTGTACTATACACTGCACCAACATTATGGTCCATGTAGGACATTGAAGCCAATTCTTAGCAAGGTGCCAGAATTGCTTTCAATAGTGTCATTTTAGCTCTGAAGGCATGCTTGGGTTTTAAATTCACATGTTTTTATTATGGATGAAAACTTTTATGTGTCGTCAGCGCAAAGTTTATTTACAAATTGATATGCATACCTGCTTTCTGGCACATTTTGGGTCTGGGACTTTTGATCAAAGTTTTTTAGCATTTTATAGTTTTAGGAGACTTAAGTTTACATGCAGGAATCACCTGCCAAGTATGCCATGATTTTGAAGTTGAGTGTAAGAATTGAATTGCCACTGGTGCACCACATTATGATCGCGGTTCCAACTGGATGGGACTTCTTAGACATATGAATAATAAAGAAACAAAAGAATAGCTACAAAGACAAAAGAAAATGTGTAGCAGCTATCGAATTATAGAAGTTTACAAACTTGAGGAGAGAGAATGAGATGAACATAGTAACGCTGAGATCTATTCATTTTTTTAACATATATACATTATCACTATGCAAAAAGAAAAAAAATGAAAAATATTTCTTTCAATATATTTACATAAAAAATATATAATTGCTCAGCTAGGCAATCCACAACGTTGGATTTGATCCCCTGCCTCCACTTCCCAATTTGTGCAACTAAGCCCCTTACCACGCCAAAATAAATTTGTAAAAGAGGAAAAAGTCCCCAAAAGAAAAAAAAAATCTTGTTGAGGTGTTGCTTGGTGATGACCCAATTTCGGAAGGGGTTCAAGATGCTTTGGCTGAACAGCATACATGAGTGGCATGGTCTCTGTTAGTTCAAACTATCAGAAGCTTCGTAAGGAGGGGTAGCCTCTTTCTCTTGGGAGAGAGTTTGGCATTGTAACGCTCTATCCAATTGCTCTTTTCTTCGTGGGATGCTGTTAATGAGTTATTTTAATTATTGGCAACAGAGGGGTAAAGGCAAAGTTCTGTAACGAGCAGTTCAACCTTCTCCTGTATTCTTCATGGACAGAGAGCTATGGGGGTTAGGTATCTTCGGTTTTGGGAGCTGAGTGGGTGATGTTGTGCTCTGTTGATGTAGATAGCAAGGTTGAAGACTACTTGGAGACCCGGGCGTCGTTATGTCTGCGTGACCGATAAACTTTAATCGGCCGTAACTTTTGCTGCGTAACTCCGGGCCAGAAAAATGAGAAAAACGCTTCTAAGTATGATTTTTGGCCCGTTTAGTATTTTGGGCCTGTTTTGGGGCTTGTTTTCTTAAGGTTTCGTAATTTATTCTTTTAACCCGGTTTGTCCCGGGCCCTAGGGTTTTGTGAACCATATTTAATTCTTGTTCTTTAGGGTTTCAGTAATTTTTGGAGATTAATATTATTTGTGCACAAGTTTGCGCCGTTTTTCAATCGTTCGGTATTCTTGCGAATCAACGAGCGTTTGATGCCTCTTTATTTGGTATTCGATTGAATCAACAAGTTTAGGGAAGCCGACATTCTTCGGAATCAACGGTTATTGGTTTCTTGTAAGTGTCCGCTGCATCATCTGTGAACAACTTGATGTCTGATGGGAAGAGTGAGGAAGGGCATGGAATGCTACTTTGTTTTGTACAATATGCTGCTTGGGAAAGAGAGAAATAGGAGGGCTGCGACCTATCGTTACTATCAGGTATGGAAGTCATTTCCTTTTCCTTTAGATTCATTTATTGTCCGGTATGGAAGCCCTTTCGTATTAGATATATTCATTTCTAGCTGTATTATGTATTCCTTTTCTATCTAGTGAACAGGCTTGCAGCACCCAAGTTTTGGTTTGGTGTCTGCATGGTATATAACCTTGTACTGATAGCAAAAAATGGGAAGAAAGATAAATAGGAGAGAAGAAAAGGTATAGAACGTGGCAATCAAATGTCTTATCGTAAATATAGATGTATATCAGGTGTGGTTACTCTTCTTTGCAATCCCTGAAGCACCAAATTGTCATGTCCTTTCCATGTCTCTCATTTCATTTCATCAACCAAAAGCTCTCTCTCCAGCTTTGAATTTTTTAAATGACTAACTAGTTATGTCCTCAACTTTCTTTTCTTTGAATTTGTCATACGGCAGGTGATAGATGAATTTGATCAGAATGTACATTTCATTGAGATTGATATTGAATAACCTGAGATTGCTGAAGCAGACGGAATTATGGGTATACCATGCATGCAACTTTTCAAGAATAAGGAAATAATCAGGTTGGTAAAAATTTGTCCTTTTCTGCCTTTTGCTTTATCTGTACACGGCATTCATTCTTGCTACCTATTTTCCGTATTACGTTTCTTCTCTCCCTCTCTCTTCACTTCGGTGGTGTGCCCAACCGATAGGGAGCATATAAATTTGAAAAAGTTCCACATTGCGCGTAAAAAGGTTTGGAAAGTGACCATGTCTCACTCATCAACAAACATAGTGACATATTTTCCTTAATCTCTATTGGTCGGGAATACCACATCAACATACTTACATGGTGTTCCAGACCTATTATTAGATAATTTCTCCCACATGGTTAGGTTTAAATGACCCTTTGTTGGCAAAAAGTTAATTTCTTAGTATGTTCCTTTCTTTCCTGGAATTACCCTACCTTCCTCTTACAATCGTCGGATGACAGATCATCTGGAAGTGGCCTTTTTAACGTATTGAACAGTAGATGTATGTGCGATATTTGGAAACTTTTACTGACATCTTATTTTTATGGGAAGTAAAGTATACTAGAGCTTGCACGGTTTGGGATAGGTGCTGCCCCTTGAAACTATGTTGTTTTCATCAAATTCTAATTGAAACAATGTCGCTTTGAACTTGCTCTCCAATAAGAAAAAACTACGTAGTTTTAGAATAAGGTTTATAAAAAAAAAATATAACATTAAAGTTTCAGCCATCCACGGCCACCTTGTTTTGGAAAGAGAGTCATGGCAACTGTGACACGGTGACCCCTAACCGCCGTCAGTCCACAACACTATCGCTTTAACCCACAATCATTCAACCATATCTAGAATTTTCCATACTACTAAAAAAATTTCTAGGTTCTTCAAGACTCTTCCATTCTGTTATAGGATACTTTAAAATACTGTTGTAATAAGAGTGTTGACTCTCACAATATTGACTAGTAATTTATTTACTCTCTCTCTCGCTCGAATTGAGGGGTCAATTTAAAGAGTTTGGACCTACCAATATGGGATAGGATATCACAATTATCCGACGTTCTCGTTGAATTAACCTCCCTCCAGAGATTGGACCCACCGATATGGGATAGGATATCACAATTATATGACGTTCTCGTCGAATTGCCCAGAATATCCCCCTTGACTGAGGATGTAGGTTAGCAAGCCATTATCAGACACATGGTGCCCTATCTTAGGGCTTTTGACCATCTCCGGAGCCTCCACTTCTCTAAACGCACCACCACGGAGCCCTCCATGGGACCAAGGTTGGCTTTAATACTATTTGGCCCAACAACTTGGTAACCTTAACAACATGATTAAAATGCTTAAGTTAAAGTTGTTAGTAGTATTCCACAAAGCTCCTTATATATCAGACCGATAGTTCTTAACCCATCGATGTTGGATGGGTTATCACAGCTAGGACATGGATGGGTTATCACAGCTAGGCACGGTGCCTATGCTTTCAAGCAGTACCTACCCCAACCCGAACCCGAATTTGCATTAGGGTGTTCGAAGAGTGATAATTAGCCTAAATTTCTCTGATATAAAACTGGTAATCCTTGTCTGCCACCAATTCTTTTATGCTGGATAGGCAGGACTGTGTCAGGAGTGAAAATGAAGAATGAGTACAGAGTTCATTGAAGCAAATAAGTGAGTTTTTCCCCCCTGAAAATGATTGTTTGGCTTGATTGCATCACTAGTTGATTCATTTTTTTTCTTTCCAGAGTTTCATGTCTAGACCATAAGACCAACCATCAGAGTTAATACGGTTGCCTACATAATAAGTAAATGTCGCAGTGTATGATTTATCCTTAATTTTGTTGGTACAAGAGTTGAACACTTGAATATTTTGGGCAGAATTGGGGACAACCTTGTTCAAAAAATTTAATTTGGTCGGCGAGAAGGATGATTCAAGGTAAAAAAAGAAAATTGCAAATTCCAAAGTTTTTTTTATATAAATAGCTTGTTTTTTATAAGGTTATATTGGAAATCTTGGATAAAATATGTGCTGATGGTATAAACTTCTGTTAGTCAACTAAATGGTTGACTAACGGAAGGGGCTTTTTAAAATGTAACTTCAAATGATAAGGGAGGGTTAGTATAATTTTTCAAAGATCAGGGGGACGTCTGTATTTAAGAAAAATCTCAGGAGGAGTCATTGTAATTTGCCCAAAAGAAAAAGAACTGGAGAGTAGACTTTCTAACAATATATTATGAGAAATTATGGCAAGTTGTCAATATATACTATATAGGTATGTATATACATACATATATATACACACTGTTCACTAAATAATTCATAATTGGATTGCCACATTCAATCAACCGTGAAAATGTAAAAATAGTTTTGTCATCACAGATTCCCGTGTGAACACATTCATATTTTCATGTGAACAACTTGCACTTCTTTCAATAATCGTCTAGTTAATAATATTTACAGTAATTAATGTCAGTTTATACGAGATTTTTCAAACATATATATTGAATGGAGTAGAAGAACATTGACTAAATAAAAAAGTGCGTATTGTTCACATGCGAATCCGT
>BRYF01000001.1:7300000-7302500 GCA_030159135.1 Actinidia polygama | reverse complement strand
TAGACGGTAGCTGCTGATGCTTCACTTATTCTCTAGAAGGCAAAAACAACGAGTTTAGTCGTTGGAGCTATTTTCGGGAAGTCAAGTGATCAAGAGGATAAGATAGAAAGAGAAAGTGTAAGCAAATAACTGAGATGGATTAAATGTGCGTACTTTTGAGTGAATAAAGGTTGATCTTATATAGCACAGCTTGGCGCGTGCTTAGACATGCCAACTATCATGTCACTGAATAGACTGCAACTCAGCGCGTGCTTAGACACGCCAACTGTCATGTCACTGGACAGACTGTAGTTCGGTGCGTGCTTGGATGCGCTGATTTCTGTGGCAATGAGTAGGCAACTGACCCGGTCATACCCCTAAGGCTTGGTTGGTAGCTAGCCATCATGTCGCCGACGTCTCGATCCAAGCGTGGGGGCTGTCAGAGGGAACCTTGTCGTTCAAGTCACCTTATGTCCCTTGATGTACATCGGGATCGCCGCCGACTATTGCCTCTCAACCAAACTTCGGCACAGTGACCCTGTTGAGCTTGTTATAGAGCGATAGCCCAAAAATAGTGCTTGCCTTAGCTTGACTAGAGCTAATGTCTAGTAGAGTATCGACCGAGCTCGAACGCAGAGACTCCGTCAAACTTACTGTAGAGCAACAACCTGGTAGTGATGACTTCCCTAACTCGGCAAGATATGTTGTTGGGTTTTTATCCCCTTACAATGTTAATAACGTATAATGCTTGCATTCCGATGAATACAATATCACGCTTCTGCTTCTTCAAATGCCAACTGTATTCCCTCAAAAGAGAACAATATATCCATGAGAGAGAACAAAATCCTGGACTCGTGATAGATACAAGGAAACCACTTTGTAGACAACAATCCAATTCATGGGTATTCATTCACTCATTTACTGAAATTATGTCGACCAATATGTGCACCGCACCATTCATGGTTTCTAGAGATTCATGAAGGCTAAGAATAAAATCTTAACTACTACAGTCAAAACAGACAAGACTTTGGTTCCACTATCAAGGAATGCGAGTTACTTAAATGTGAGTTGTGCCCTGTTTGGATGGAACTTAATTGCGGAAAGAAACGGAAAAGAAGAAAAAATAATAATTTAATTTTTCTGTTCTCTTATTTGGTTCCTAATTTTTTTTAAAAAAAGTAAGAAAATTTTTATTCTCCTTGTTTTAATTTTTTTTCTTTCTACGTTCTTCCCTCTTGCTTTTTTCTTTTCTCTTTTCTCTTTTCTCTTTATTTATTTAAATTGTTTTATCACTTTTTCCCTCTTTCTTCACATACTAAACAAGAAAAGATTATTTTCTTCTATTTTTTATTTCATTTTATTTTCTTGCAAAAACAGAGAAAGATGTTAGCCTCGGGTTCTTACATAATGATTTTGATAATAACAAACATATATATTGAGATAAAGTGTGGTTAATTTATTGATATTAAAATTTAATCAAGTTAATGCATCACAAGATGGGCAATCCAGATTTGTTCAGTTATGAGGAAGATAAATGAAAACTATAGATCAACTTTATTGTTGGAGGAAGACTTTGAAAGAAATAATTAATATAAGATAATATTTGTCTGCACAAGATCAAGAATTTCTTACATGTGGAGAAAAAATAAGAAAAGCAAGTTATCCTTGAAAAACAAAGAAGACAAGTAACCGTTGGTAACCAAAAAGGCAAGTTACAATTGAAAGAAATATTTTTGGAGTTACAAATTCTTTATTCCAACAACTATATTTTCAAGTATATAAATATTTGGACCGAATTTACAATATGGTACACTTGAGGAGAAAGATAAAATTCTACAGTGAATTTTTTAAGGTTTATATTTTTAAAAAAAATTATATATGAGCTTTATCTTATTAATACACGCTATTGAGAGTGTTCAAACGTATGCTTTCATTACAAAAGGGTGGTCATTCTCTTGTTCTTGCCCTTGCAAAGAGTGTTTTACTTTTGTTAGTGATTTAGGGTGAAAAATCATGGGATTTAGGTTGGACTAGTGCTAGAGTCTTAAGCTAGTTTGAGGAGTGGATGGGGATAGATAACTCGGGTTGTAACAGTTGTCTAGAACCCGTGAAGCTAAATGTTGTAATGCTATAACCCGTGAAGCTAGATGTTGTAATGCTATTTGAAGAATAGTACAACAAATTCCAAGAAGGTCACTTGAGGAGTGGAAGCAGGCTTATCTCGTTACTTTCAGCATTTTATCTTTGCTTTGATGTGTTAGTAAAGTTTGATTTTACTTGCTCGATCATTTTTCTTGTTTGCTAGTGCGTATCATTATTTAATTTGCCCATTGCTAAGTTCTTGAGTGAGCTCCATTGAAAAAAAACTAAAAATGGTTTAAAGTTTGCATATTTGCTTAAAGACCTAATTCATCCCCTCTTGTGTTGCCATATTCGAACAACAAAAGATAAATAATATCATTTTTCCTAGAATCTTCCAATTTATTACTTTGTCTACTTTTTTTTCCCTACAAATTCCGAA
>BRYF01000001.1:7272500-7280000 GCA_030159135.1 Actinidia polygama | reverse complement strand
AAGTAGATATGGCCGCTACGGATCCACCGTCCATCGAAACGATTCTTACACTGCAAAAAGCAATTGAAATTGAATGCATGTACAGCCGATCGATCAAGTGTTAACAAAATCTGATGAATAATGATTTCTAAGTGAGAAGTGATACTGAAGCACATACCTCAAATTGAGAACGCGCGTCTGAATTGTTGAGAATATAGTGATTGCAAAGCCACGGAGAGAGAGAGAGACTAGGGTTGCAGAAAAAGACACAGGAAAAGTAGGGGTTATGCGGCGGTGTTCTGATCTATACGGAGTTCAAAGTATCAAGACACGCGTAAAATTCTTATTAGATAATTGACAACAAAGTTTGACCATTTCTTTTTGGGTAAATTACACTGACTTTCCCTGAAGTTCTGGGTTAAAACACAAAAAATCACTGACGTTTGATAAATTATAATGACCTCAAGTTTAAAACTTGTAACAGATTATCCCATTTTACACTGACCACCCCTGAAATTTTGGGTTAATACACAAAGCACCACTCAGCTGACATCATGGATGGACAATCAACTGAGAGATGCTCTGTTTACTAACCCGGACCCTTAGTGGTTAGTGTAAAATGAGGGTAATTTGTTATAAGCTTCAAATATCAAGGGAGGTCATTATAATTTTTCAAACGTCAGAAATACTTTATGTATTAACCCGAAACCTCAAGGGAGGTAAGTGTATTTCACCCTTTCTTTTTTAGTAGAGCGAAGTTACCAACACCCAAAAAAAATAAGGGTAAATTACACTGACCTCCTCTGAAGTTCCGAGTTAATATACAAAGTACCCTTAATATTTAATAAATTACAATGACATCCCTTGAGGTTTAGAACTTGTAACAGATTCTCTCATTTTACAATGACCACCCCTGAGATTATGGGTTAATACATAAAGGACCCTTGATAAAGTTACTTCTTTTTATCTTACAAAGGATATTGATTTGACAACAAGAGTGTTTTATGTATTAACCCATAACCTCAAGGGTGGTCAGTGTAAAATGGGAGAAACTGTTATAAGTTTCAAACCTCAGAGGAGATCATTGTAATTTTTCAAACGGTAGGAGTGCTTTGTGTATTAATCCCGAACCTCAGGGGAAGTCAGTGTATTTTACCCAAAAAATAAAGGGGTAAATTTTACAAAGGTTAACGACAAATACATTCATCTCTCTGTAAAAATATCACTGACCTGTTTTATATTTTATATTAATGTCAAGTTTTTTTTTTGAGTTATTTTTTGTGCAAAGAAGACAAAATTTTTCTTTAATTTAGGGCCTTCAAAAATATTTTCTAAATACACCCATTAAAATAAATAAACTTAGTTATCAATAAAAAAATGATTTTTTTAAAAATATTTTATTTTTTAAGCGCTCTCAATTTTATTATCAATTTGTTAAAAAAATAGATAACTATAATTATTTTTTTAAAAATTAATCTAAATATTTTATTTCTTAAATGCTCCTAATATAAAATACTTAAAAAATAAACTTTATTTTTTTAAGAAAAAAGAGAGAATGTTTACTTATTTTAATGTGTGTATTGAGAAAAAAAATTAAAAGTCCTAAATCAAATGACAAGTTTATGATTTGTGCACAAAAAATAGCTCTAGGAAAAAAATCTTAGCTTTAGTTTCAAAACTAAGTGAGATCAAGGATATTTGTACAAACATAAGGGAGATGAATATATTTACCCAAAACCTCAAGGGGAGTTAGTGAAATTTACCCATATTAATGACAATGAATTACCGATGGCAATAAACTCTAATCTATCCCGCTCCAGCCCTACCTCCGCCCTGGTCGGGGTATACATCTGCATACTTTTACGAGATTAGAAAAAAAAATTGGGAGGTCAAGGCGGGGTAGTTTTGCATGCCCTCTGCCTCGATACCCGCCCCGACTCCGCTCCACTAAAATAATATATATTTTATTTATTATATTATATATTATTTAATATGTATTTTTTATTATTTACTCGTAATAAAATTCAAAGTCTCAAATATATAAGGACATGATCAACTAGGTTTTTCTTATGTAGTGTTTTGCATATATAAGGACTTAGTACATAAACAACTATATTTTTTTAATAGTTAATTGGTATTGTTGCCTTTGTTTTTATTTTTTTATGTCCTTATCTTTTAATTTCTCATAACTTTAAATGTATATTTTTAATGTTAATTAAGGAGAAGTTATTCATTATTTATTTTGTTAGTTTTATATTTTTTTAACAGTAAAAAGTAAATAATTTGTAGTTGATCAAGGGAAAAAAAGAAACGGAGAACAGGAATGGGAAAGAGAAACTCGGTCCTCGTAATGGATGGGGATGAGATGATCAATTTAATCTCCACCGGGGATAGAATAAGAATGCATAACGGGGGACAAGGATGAGATTTAAAACATCTGCCCCAAATTCGTCCCATTACCACCCTTATATGAATTCACAGTACATACTCATACATAGCCTCATTCTAGCACTGTACAAAATGCATTATTTCTTAGAAAAATGCAGGAATTCACTGTTGAAATGCTAGTGTTCTCATTCAAATTGTCCCTTCCCTGCCCGGTTATCATGTTGTCTTGATGGTTCATAGGCCGTCTCACGTCGATGTCACAATTTTGGAAAACCATGTGGCGTCACCAAAAGTAAAGTCTACGATGCCATAATGCCATATATGTGACAATCGCAATTGAATTGTCTTAGAGAATGCACCAAGAGCGTGTCTTGTAACCTTTGATGCTGCACCGATAAAATACTGCAAGATCTGAGCTAACCCTCAATGCCATCGCCCGATGTTTTAGGGGTCCGGCTGTATTCTCATATGTCATGTCCCTTGCCCAAAACCCATCACTCGGCACACCTGCGTACAGAAAGCAAAACTGCGTTAGATCGATGAGTTTTTTTTCTTTTTCGGGGGAGATCTTCCTACTACCCCAGTACATGGTTTTGTTAGTTAACACCATTCGCGTCCGTTTTAAAGAATTATTTGTCTAACATGGTAACAACTAAGCAAGAAAAATGCAATGAAAACAATATTAGTTGATTCAAATTTCAAACTACGTGTTATTTAACGACTCTTAAATTGTAAGGTTTTAAATTTTTTTTGTATAGTTACGGATAATTATGACTTCATAATGATATATATATATATATATATATATATATATATATATCATTATGAGCTTTGGTGAGTTTGGGCCCATTTAATTTAATTGGGTCTAAGTGTATTTAAATTGGGCTTTATAGAGGGATGTGGGAGAAATTGGGCCAATTATTTGGACCTAAGTTGATTTGGATTTTTGCTTGGGCCAAGCAAAGCCCAAGGCCCATGTAGGGCATTTGTGTCTTTATACCTTATTTTAACCTAAACCCATTAATGCTAACATTTATGTTTCATTTATTCCTTCTTCATCTTCTTCTCTCTCTTTTCTCTCTCTTAAGTTTTGATCTCAAATCCTTGAGCTAGGTTTTGAGTGTGCTAAGGTGAGGTTTGATTAGAAATTCTTGTGGAAAGATTATCTACTCAACGGGTGCTTTGATTTGAGCCAATAAGGTGTGGGATCGAAGCAAATCGGAGTTTTGGAGCATCACCATTGTTGTGGGAGCTTTCATAGCATTCATTGAGGTAAAAAGGATTTTCCTTGTGGGGTTTTACTTTAGGTTGTTGTTAAGGGCTTATATGTAGCCTATTGAGGCATTAAATTGAGTATTGAACTTGAAATAAAAAGATTGGTGTAAAATGGAAATAGGAATTTTGGAAATCTGGAATTTTGACACGCAAGATTAAAACTTGGAACTTAAGACAACAACTTAGGTCGACTTATCTTAACTTAGGTTATCCCCAAATCTTTTTGTTCAAACTTAGGTCGACCTAACTTCAACTTAGGTCGTCAACTTAGGTCGACCTAACTTCACTTTAGGTCGTCAGCCAATCTTTCTGATCAAACTTAGGACGTCAGCTTCTGATACTTATGTCGACCTAACTTCATCTTAGGTTGTCAACTTCAGCTTACCTAATATGTGGCATTTGCTGCTGATTTGGATTTATAAATTTGTAAATAATTTTGAGAATGACACGCTAGGATATACTGGAATAAGATGGCTTAGATTAAATCGAGATTAAAAGTCCTAGATGGCAACTACGTGACGATAGGGAATGCCTCCCCTTCGGTGAAAGTCCGGAAAGTTGGTTGTTAAAGTCCTAGATGGCAACTACGTATGCCTCCCCTTTGGTGAAAGTCCGGAAAGTTGGCAGCTAAAGTCCTAGATGGCAATGGTATACACGGAAGGCATGTCAAGGTCTACAGTGAAAGTGATGAAAGTTGACAAATGGTAGATGTGTTAACGTTTACGATGAAAGCTTGAGGAGCAGTTTGGATGTTGTTTCATGTGCTTGGCGCATAATGAGTTTGGTTAGGCATATGGTCCTAGATGTGTCATTCTAAATGATAAGGGTTTTGCTTTTTGAGAAAAGCTAAAATTTGAGAAATAAAGGAATGTGAAATGATGAGTGTTTTTGTGAAAAGCTGAAACTGTGATAAACGTAGATGATTTGCGAAATCATGGATTGAAATCAAAATATATATTTTGATACGAATGATAATATATT
This sequence comes from Actinidia polygama, assembly GCA_030159135.1. NCBI lineage: Eukaryota > Viridiplantae > Streptophyta > Magnoliopsida > Ericales > Actinidiaceae > Actinidia > Actinidia polygama. The sequence goes on along the minus strand of BRYF01000001.1, from coordinate 7,275,377 downwards.
TTATTGCATTATGTTTTTATTGTATAGTTATGTATCATGATTTTGGCTTGAGACATCAAGTCCATTGTTAAATCTTGTCAAGTTAACTCACCTTTACTAAAATAAATTTCAAGTACCGAGGATTATCCTAAATCGTGAGGCATGTGGATGTTAGTTGGGTAGTTTATTTTGTAAAACTTATTGAAGTATACTTTTAAAAAAATGTAATTATTCTTTTGACCCGATGTGGGCATTGTCCATGTGATATTATTCTTATTTTGTATTTGATAGCTCATGGAGAGCATGATCCCACGGGAGGGATTAGTTGTCGTACTCTGATGTAATGACAATATATTGTCATGTATTTAGTTTGACTTTTTCGCATTTGAGTTGTTTGCTTACGTGGACAAGTCTTTGTTTGACCGGGGCGTGACATAAACTACTTTGCTACATCAAATTAAATGACGTGGCATTTTGTAGTTATTCCTTTTATTGTAAAAATACCAGATAAAATTTTATCATGGGTCACCGTAAGTTGACTAGAGTTTCATTTTAGTCTTTATAGTTTCAATTTGAACAATTAAGACCTTGTAGTTTCAATATAGTTCTGATGTAGTCCTTCAGTCAATATATATTAAAATTTTGACCAAAAGGAAGCACCGAAAAAATACTTGTGGCTATTTTTTGGGATCAAAGTGAAATTTTGGTCAAACTACAAAGACGTGGTAATAAAAATTACCCTCTAAAACTGGTCATGTAATCTTCAGGTGATCACTTTCCGTCCAAATTCTTAACGAATATTGATGCAGGGATTACACTGGAATGAGATTGAAACGACAACGTCCTGGCTGTTCAAATTAAAATTATAAGGACCAAGTTGAAACGTTCATCAAATTACAAGGACTAATGGTAAAAATAACCCTAAAATACCCGGTGTGTCGTATTTTTGAAAATCCAATTAGAAACTAAATTTATCTATATATTGTATCACGTATTGAAGTGATAATACCACATGTACATTTGGTATACTAGTTTATAAACTATAAATACAGTGTTTGTAGTATTGCTTCTATAAAATTAGGTTTGTAGATCATTCTCGAAAACAAGTAGTGGTACAAATGTGATTTTAATTTTCTCTTATCGAATGTGGCTGAGCTCAAAGTGCTCGCACCATCCACAACGTTTTGATTGCCATTGACGATTGTTTTTTCCATGCCATCACCCAAAAACGTGACGTTTTTCATGTTCCTTTGAATCTCTACTCTCTCACTGTAAACCCCAGACTTGACATAGATTACCACTCTCGCCAGTCGCCTTTGGCCCATTCAAGCAATTCGCAATCACCGCCCGTTTATCGTCTTGTTGTTACCAGAGCCGTCTTTGGCCACCACAAGGTCGGCCTTGGAGGTTGCTGCGTTCCAGGATGCTAATAGCCCCCCATTTGGGTTGGATTTGGGTCTCCTTTGCCTTCCTAAATGCACATGTGTCACCAAGAAAAACAACAAGACATGCACATGTCAATACACTTGGGCTGGGAAGTTAAAATTGTACGATGTTTTTAAGCTGGTCATAAAGACTTGAAGATGGTTAAAAAGGGATAATAATTTTATGCGTTATGAGGCAATGTCAGCGCAACTATAACCACGCAATCACGTGGAATCATTGGATTTAAGAGTGGACTCCTTTTATGTGAAAGCGCTTGAGAAATCACTCTAGAAGCACAAAATAACTACTCAATTAAAATGTTTCTGCTGCAAACAGCTAACAGCTTTGTGTGAAAAAAATGTATTTTTCTGAACTCTACGAACAATATCCATTTAGTGATGTTCTCTTCTGGATTCAGTTCCTCTGGAGCTTCTACATCGGGGAGAGCTACTTCTGGTTATGGGACAACATCGTGTGTAAATTCGGCCACAAAAATCGTCTAAGGCTTGACTTTGATCGCCATTTTGGTCTGTAGTCGATTGCCATTCAGACTCGTCTGTCCATTGTGGAAAGTTTGATTTTTTTAAAAAAGACTTTATCTTAAGCGCACTCAATTTTATTATCAATTTGTTAAAAAAAATCTCACAAACAGTTTTTTTAAGAGCTCTCAATTTTTTTTTCAGAAAAATATATTTTTTTCACAAAAAACTATTTGCAGCAGAAACAGTTTTTGAAACAAATTTCTGTTTTCTATGAAAAAAGAAACAGTTTTTTTTAAACATAAAATTGTTTTTGAAAATAAAAAAATGATTTTGGATAAAAATGAAAATAAAAAATTGTTTTTGAAAAATAAAAAACAGCTTTCGAAAATAATTTCTGTCTTTGGTGGAAAAAAAATTCATTTTTTTTAGAAACATAAAATTATTTTTGAAAATAAAAAAATGATTTTGGAGTAAACTAAAAATAGAAAATTAGAAAATTATTTTTGAAAAAAAAAATAGTTTTTGAATCTAATTTATGTTTTCTCTTCAAATTATTTTTTTACAGTTTTTATTGAAACATAAAACTGTGCTTGAAAATAAAATTAAAAAAAATGATTTTGGAGTAAACTGAAAACAGAAAATTATTCTTGAAAAAAAAAACTGTTTTTTAAGAAAACTGGAAACAGAAAACTCTTTTCAATTTTCTTTTTTTTGAAAAAAAATTGTTTTGAAAACAGTTCAATTTTTTTTTTTTTTTTACTTTCTGTTCTAAAACAAAAACTGCAAACAGTTTTTTTTCAATTTCTGTAAAACAGGAAACAAAAATAGAAAACAAAAAAAATATAAATAAAGTAAAACCTGAAGATAGTTTTTTTTTTAATAATATGAAAAGAGAAACAGAAAAAGAGTTTATTTATTATTTATATTCTGTTCCACTCCAAGCTTATTTGTTATACATAACCCAAAATTATAATGGAATTAGTTATTCATA
>BRYF01000001.1:7262500-7265000 GCA_030159135.1 Actinidia polygama | reverse complement strand
TCAATTTCATTTCGTCCAACTAAACGCAGTCTTAGTTCTTGATGCACAAGTGTTGTAGGTTGAAAACCTTGCAACAATCGAGTCAGGAGACTTGAAGGAAAAAATTGGATATCGTGGGGTCCTTCGATAATTGGTCTTTAGACCCCTATGGGTGGACAAGGAGTCATCGGCCCATTCGGCCCATTTCCAGGACAAGCTTGGGCCCTGTTAAACCTTTGGGCCTAGCACAATTTCTGGGCAAGATTTGGGCCAACCATCAAAGTGTGCCTAAGGTATTCCTTTTTTTTTTTAGATTTTCCCATTCCATGTAAAATAAAATAAAATATTTTTTTTTGGGTAGTTGTTTAGCTTGAAAATGATAAAAAAAATTAGAAAATCAAGTTTGTGATACAACTCATAGCATCATGCTTATGTGGGTTTCACTTTCTTGAATAAAAATAAGTTGTTTGATTTACCATTTTGCCCTTAGATTTCCTCCTTTCTCTCTTTTCTTTAAACCACTTCTGGGGTAATTTAGTAATTACATAAATCTTACAACTTATGTGCAAAAATTTCGTTTTAACCAAATACATACAAGAAATGAATTTTCTTTTTATTTTTCGTTTAATGTTTTTGCACTTTTCATTATAATTTTCACTCAGACTCTTAATTGAAAACGTCTCTTGCATTCATTTGACTATAAATTTAGATAAATTGCATTGATTAGGTATGTTCTTCTAAACTTTTAAACCTTTACGAGAAGACTAAACTGTTCAAGGGCAGAGGATTAGGTCCAATGCTGACCTAATTTCAGCCTCATTAATTATATTGCGTAGAGAACTTTCCTTTTTCAAAGACTAATTACTAATTAGGTAAATGCATGCTGGGTATGGTCTTCAAAAACGGGTTTGCTATCATCTATAATAGACAAAAATATAGACACTTATGTGCACTTGTTTTAACACCCCATTGACTAATGGCGGCCTGATTAAAGAAAAGTAGAACTTAGTTTAGGTTTGAAGGGTACGTGGGGATTAATCCCGTAGTATGTAATAAGGCACGTTTGTGCTAGATTTTTTGAGCTTATTTGTTTTTTTGTTTTTTTTCGCCTTTCGTTAACTTTTAGTTTTCGACTCCTCTTAACCAGAGAAATTTCAAAATGTAAAATTTTTCTTCTAATTTGACAAAAAAAATCCATTTTTTATGGGTTTCTTTCTTCTCAGATTAACTCATTTCTACTTTTCTAGTAAAATGATAACTTGCTTTGGTGCAATGTGTTATTCTCTTGGATATAAAAAGACAATTGATAAAGACAAAATTTGAATTTCCGGGTTGGTTTCATGGGTCCAACCATTTAGTTTGGTTTAAAATTTTCTTAAACCGTTGAGAATGGTTTGATTTGTGGTTATTTCTAAAAATGCATCAATATGAACAGTCAATACCCTTAATTTTTAGATTCCCCTCAAGTATAAATATTGATTAAACAATAAAAAAAATCACTAAAAACGAAAACACTCAAAAACTGACTAGTTAAAAAATCTCAAAATAAAATATTTGGCCTAACTATCCAATTAATACTCCCTCTGTTTTATATTGCTGATTCATTTTGAATAATCTAACTTGTTAAAAGAACATAATTATTATATCGAATTTACATTGACTTTTTTAATTTTACCCCTACAATCATTGTTTTTGATATTTTGCTTTGGTTATAATATTATAGAAAATGTAAGATAAATAAAAAAAAATTATCTACTTTTCTTTGTTGATATTTGAAAATGTATATATGTTTTAGAACAATATCTCAAAATGGACCAGCTCAATGGATTGGATCGGAGACATTTTACCAAGTTTGATTTTAAACCTCTCCCCACAAACGTGAAGAAGTGAACTTCATCCTAAGTCTAGAAAATCAAGTTTGTGATACAACTCATAGCATCATGCTTATGTGGGTTTCACTTTCTTGAATAAAAATAAGTTGTTTGATTTACCATTTTGCCCTTAGATTTCCTACTTTCTCTCTTTTCTTTAAACCACTTCTGGGGTGATTTAGTAATTACAAAAATCTTACAACTTATGTGCAAAAATTTCGTTTTAACCAAATACATACAAGAAATGAATTTTATTTTTATTTTTCGTTTATTGTTTTTGCACTTTTCATTATAATTTTCACTCAGACTCTTAATTGAAAATGTCTCTTGCATTCATTTGACTATAAATTTAGATAATTTGCATTGATTAGGTATGTTCTTTCTAAACTTTTAAACCGTTACGAGAAGACTAAATTGTTCAAGGGCAGAGGATTAGGTCCAATGCAGACATAATTTCAGCCTCATTAATTATATTGCGTAGAGAACTTTCCTTTGGTTTTCAACTCCTCTTAACCAGAGGAATTTCCAAATGTAAAATTTTTCTTCTAATTTGACAAAAAAAATCCATTTTTATGAGTTTTTTTCTTCTCAGATTAACTCATTTCTACTTTTCTAGTAAAATAATAACTTGCTTTGGTGCAATGTGTCAT
>BRYF01000001.1:7247500-7250000 GCA_030159135.1 Actinidia polygama | reverse complement strand
ATTTGAAAAATTACAGGGACTGTTTTTTCAATTTATCCTTATAATTTTGTTTCTTCTTCATTCTATTTTAAAAACGCCATTTTTATGAAACACTTTTAAGTTGTTTTCGAAATTTCCAAAACAAATTTAGCACAAATCGGAAAACGTTGTGATAATATTCAAACGTTTTCGTTGCTTCAGTATCGGAAAAAAGAAAAGGCAAGAAAATTAAAACGATAGCATATATGTTCACAAATGGGTAGTTATATGTTGTTGAAGTTTTTTTATATAATTGAAATTTCAATTTAATATAATTATCATGATATTTATATTAGCTCTTACAAATTGAAGAAATAAAACAACCACCCTGGTGTGAAAGCTAGTTGCATGAATTTATTATACTGAAATAATTAATTAACCAGCTCTGGAAATGGTCAAGCTATATAAATTCTGGACTAGATAAGTCTATTTAATCATTCCGATTAATGGTTTGATTTAATAGATTAGTCAACTCTTGTACAATTATTTAAAAATGTCAATCACGTGTACATGCTCCACTTGTAATACGCTGGCTAATAGCTATCACAATTCATGAAGTTGTCTCCCTCAACCCTACTTGCATATTTGTTTATTTTTAGAAACTGAATATCTATGGGACATATTAATGATTTTACTAATATTTTTATGAAAGAGGAAAACTTTTCCAACCCTATAATGTAGAATATTTAAATTTAGTAATGATATACAAATAAAAAATTCGTATAAAATTTTATACAGAATGATGTAACTCATTGCCAACCTTTCACTTTAAAACTGAACACTCGTGAAAAATTAAAATGACATTTATTTACAACAATATCATTGTCACATAATTCTTGCCATGTTTTATGTACTATTTTTCTATAAGAGTAGAGTTTTTCATTTGAATTTTTGATACTGGCCATTCAATAGATTCAGTTAATAATAAAATTTAAAGACGCGGGTTAATATGCTTATATATTATTTATTCTGCATAAGAATACGTGCAATTAATGTAGCATGTAAAATTATTTTAAGCTTTATTAACAAATAACCTTAGGGCACTAGCTCGATGTCGAAACTAATTATGAAAATTTCTTTTTTATACACATTCAGTACTTTTCAATTTTTAATGTATTTTTTGCAATTTATTGAAAGCATAATGCAAAACTTGAAAAATTCAAGGAAAGCAAAACATAGTTTTTTGTTTTGTTTTGTTAAATTTGTTTGAAAATTATATATTATGATGGGGTTGACATTAATGCCTCCATATTTTTATAGGTGTATATAGATAATAAATGTAGTTTGCATTCAAAGGATTTTGTACAAAGAATTTGAAAAAAAATGTCATTGTCCTAATTCTTTGATATTTCCTTTACAATTAGCCTAATATAATTGTAGACCGATCAAATCATTTTTTTCATTTATTAGGGAAACTTAAATGATTATTTTACCAGCTGATCGTACATCGAAATTCAAAATAATAAAGTATATAAATGATAAATTGAAATTAAAACTTTTGTGTGCTTCAAAATAGATTCAATCTTTATCTGTTTATTTTCTATTCAATCTTGAATGAGCTTCAATTAAGTCATAAATCATGAGCTAAGATCAAATAATTTCGTCAAGCGTTGAAAAGTATTTTTAGTTTCAAACTATGTTCAAGTTTGAATTTTTTTTTTTCAAGAAGGTATATATCCAAGTTTGACCTGTGTAGATAATTAAATGATCTGAAGCAATTCCTTAAACTCGAATAGCTTCGTTTGGCATAGAAGTAATAGAGAATATGGATAAGCTTAAAAAGAATAAATAATCTAGTTCGAGCCCCAAAAAATATAAGGCTCAATTTGATGATACAATCCGTTCATTTTATGTGAAATCAAATTGATTCAGTGTTAATAGTGCACAAAAATAAATAACATGAACGATTCAGATGATCGAAACCAAACTCTCGATATTTCTTTCTAGTCCCATCATGCAACCATATACAATCTAACTGGCAGTCAAACACATCTTTGAACTTTCTTTCTCCCCTCCTTTTCATAATCTTTATGTAGCTAATGTTTTTTTCTCCTTACATTTATGCATCTAAAAAGAGGTAAATATGTAATTTAAAAAATAAAATATAATATTTATCTGGTATTTTTTTCCATTGATCAAGAATGTATTTCCATTTGGTTGCAGGTTGCACAAAAGGCATTAATTAATAATTAATTTCTAAATTTTATGGAACAATTCAACTTTTGATAATTAATTAAATTTTTGACATTTTCACACACTGAAATGATCAAATGTAGCCATATGGAACACCATGATCAATTCAAGGCAGTCCATAATTAAGTACATATTCTAAGGGTAAAAATCCTAATTAGTAACCTAATTCTTCCAATAATTAAATAAGGATAAATTTCACCAATGATCCCTGTAGTTTAACAGACATTTCACATTCAGGTCTTTACAGTTTCAATTTTAATAATTAGGTTCTAATGTTCCAATCTAGCTC
>BRYF01000001.1:7182500-7195000 GCA_030159135.1 Actinidia polygama | reverse complement strand
ATATCATTAATTGAATGTCTATCGAGAAGGAAATAATCAATTCTTACTTTTGGAAAAAATTAACCTTGTTACCTCCCAAATTAATGAGTACAAAGATAGTTGACTGAGTTAACTCAATTAGTTTAGTTGGAGAAAATTATAGTTTTTCATAATGTGACGATGTAATAGAAAAGGAAAAAGACTAAACTTAAAATGAATTGATTTAAGATAAAATGTCCATGATTATTTTTTGGGATATCGAAAGTAGACTTTTTTTTATTGACAAAGTAAAATTTTTATTAAAAAACAATAAAATCAAAGGTACAATGGAAGAAAAATATATAAAAGAGCTTTAGAGAGGACTGAAACCCTCATAGTTCTGGAGAAATCTAAACCTGCCCCAGCTTCTGAAGATAGATTAGAAAAAAATAACATTTAAAATAAAAAATTAACAACTGAATTAGCAAGTGTTAAAATATTAAACTACAACAGCTTCTATTAACACATATGTTACCACCCTAATATGTTAGTGTATGGGAACAAAATATACAATCTTAGAATATGGCCTTAGTAGGGCGGAGATCTCCGTCTAGCTATTGCTACAGAGCAAGCTCGGGAATCCTCCGAAGACAACCTCTGTCCCAGCTAAGGCCACCGTTACTTTCGAACTGTCGTTGTTCAGTAAGCTCCGAACAATAACCATGCTAGAGCTTGCACGTCAAAGTTTCTTCTGACATCTCCTACGCCTAGATGGAGACGTTGGTTGAATAATGATGGGCTACTAGTCAGGCCATAGGGGCATGGTTGGGTCAGCCGTTTACTCAACGACACAACGGTCAACGCGCACGATCAAGCGATGAGTTGTAATCTGTTCAGAGACAAGACAGCTAGCGCGTCGAGGCACGTGCCGAGCTAGGCTATAAAAGGAGAACTATTGCTCTCACAAAGGTACGCAATTTTTACCATCCAAAACATATACTCCACCTACATACATCTTCTCCGGTCATCTAACTTGACCGTCGGAGAGCTGTTTTCTAGAAACAATTCCGGCAACCGATCTCACTGTTTCTATACTGTAGCTAGGGCATCGCCGCGCTACCAGCTTGGTGCCAACTCTCTTCGCCACTACAGGACCACCGTAAGTGTCTATTTCCATCATTCATCAAACCCACACCCCACATTTAGTTATCCTTGTCGTGGATTTATTTTTGGTAATGGCCAGAAATAAAAGAGCTCTTCTTATCACATTTTTTTAGATCACATAATAAAAATATATATTACTAGTATATAATTTCATCTATTATTTCTCTTTTTTTCCTACTAGTCGATAATATAATGTATAAATATGATGAGTTTTGTATCAAATTAGACATTCAAAAAGATCAAACAATACAAATTCATAAGCATACCCTAACAAGCTCATTAACCACCAAGTACAGCTCAATGAAGAAATGTCAGCCCAAATAGTACTAAGTACACTAAGTGCAACCTAAAGAATAATCCAAGCCCGTTATTTCACTATAGTGCAATGGAACAAGGTTCTCCAAAGTTGAAAAAAATGTAATTAAGGGCGTTCAGAGTCTTCAGACTAGCTAAAAACACTAAGTTTTTCACTTTTTAGATTAAAAAGGTAAAATAAGATCCAAAAAAGTTGTTGTGTTATTTGAGGTAACTAAAAAAAATCTGATTTTTTTAGCAAAACAACCCAGCCCAAAGGGGGAACTCTGACAAAAAGTTGATCTGTTATCCGCTCACCCCAAGTCTACCTCGGTAATTTGAACAATTCAACTTGTAAAACCAATAAAAAGATTCTCTGTGCAAAAAATTATGTTCATTGAACATTGGTAACTATACTATTAAATAAAATTTATTGAACAACAAATATGAATTTTATAATAGACCATTTATTTTTATTTTAAGACAAATGTGTTCCAATAATATGGTTATTCATGTTCTGTCAAATTTATTTTTTGAGTGAATAATAACATTTTCAACGATTTTTATAAGATAAATATTTTCGGTCACCAAGGGTGGATCACGGGTAACTCACAATAAACTAATTTTACGATAAAATTGAGAATTTATTTCATAAACTTTAATGGATCCAAGTTCTAATATAATCTTTAGTAATGCTAAACAAATTAACAAATAGTACAAACTTTTTCTGCTTGCGTGAGTTGTTCCTATCACATTGTTTTAGTGGGTTTTAATCTCAAATATTAAAGTTTTATTGTGTCACCTGACACACCAGTACTGAGTAAGAAAAAAATTATAAAATTTACAAGTGTGTATAGCCCTTTCCTATAATCCTTTATATATTTACAAAATAATTAATCCCTCATCCTTAATACAATCCTAACATTAAACAAACCTAAGACCAATAAGATAGGATAGGTACCCGCCATTTAAGGCTTTTTAAAAATAACCGCGGTAAAAAGAGAATAGAGGCGAGGCGAGGCGAGGCGAGGCGAGGGAGCGTGGGGTGGGGTAAATTGGAGAAACAGAGAAAGAGGCTTTTTAATAGATACAGAGAGGGATGGGTTTTTAAATGTGAAAACAACAGGTGAATGAGCCGAAGCTTAATTACCCCTCCATGCACACGTCCCTTTCTCACTCCTCTCCCCCACCTCTGCCGCCTCTGTCCCCCACCTCTCTCTCTCTCTCTCTCTCTCTCTCTCTCTCTCTCTCTCCGCCTCATGCACCACATCCATCGGGAGTGCCAACCATACATCTCTTTCTCTCTCTCTCTCTCTCTCTCCTCTACGGCCCATGTGTGTGATACATGAACAACCTGTACATCAATACATATATGTATAGTCGCACATTTTTTTATACGGAATACTCGACCAGAATAACGTGTGAGTGTTGCTTTTGAAACAATAGGTCATCTCGATGAAAATTATTCCATATTCTCGTAGTATTGTACATACATGCATATAGTGACAGGTGCATAATTTTAAATTTGGTGTGACGATTAATGGTGAATATATATAGTGTTGTGGTGGAAAATTGAGGTGAACAACCAACAATCAAGTTGCTCCTTGGCCTCAGCACTGGACCTCGGTAAATACTTGAGCGACTTGCGCATACGGACAAAAGTAAACGAACGGGGTGAGGCCGCTCAAATCTCCTCCGGCGTGCAAATCAGATCTAGGCGACAATGAAGATAGCAGAGCTCTGATAATAAGCTATTGAGCGTGTTTTTCTGTGTACCTCATAATGATGGGGAACAACTTTTACATAGATGGAGAATTGAGAGCCGTGTAAGAAAATTGTGGCGTGATCCTCGAACGGCTAAGTATGGAGATATATCCCGGGGATATCGGAGATCTGATGGGGGAGATTGGATATTTGGAGAACATCCCGTGATTGCAGGTGTCGGTGATGGAAAGAATCTCTTCAAGAGGTAGTTTCCTCATGTAGATAGAATTCCTATGGAAATAGAGTTCGTATGGAGATAAAACACCATGCATGGCATCTCACCCCTTAGTGGCATGGAGTCTGGCGATCTTGCATTATACTAATAGGTTACTGGCTATGACACGATGGGCGGTCATGATCATAATGGGGATCTGGTGATGTACTCATCAAGGGTGGACAACAGTGGAGCATTAAGACATGCATGATTATCGTCGCCCTATGGTGAGATGGAGGACGACTGGCGATACAAACATTTGGCGGGGAGGACGTAGTATTATGATGTTTATCTGAAGGTGGGAGACGTAGTCCCTTGGCGAAGTGCAGATATTTTATCCCATATCAGTAGCCCCCCTACTCGAACTGCCGAGGTGAAACACTCGGGACCTTCGAGTATTAATGGAGGTGAACATCGATCGGTGACGTGGACGCGTCATAACGGTGTTTTCTTAGGAGGTGTCGCATGGCTGGAGCAGTTAATGCATCTTATTAGAAAGAAGCCACGTGGACGATAGCATTAATGGTGAAATAACGAGTTTCGACAGGAAGAGCAGTTTTCATCTCGGAATCTGAATCATTGCAAGATCTCAACCGTTAGATAGAACGGATCCAAACCCTTGGTGCCTCTTATAAATAGGGGGTCCCCCCCTCATTTACATTTCTTGCTTTCGCTGTCAAACTACTCCAGCTCCGACGTGCACCTCGCCCTAAACAACTCACTACTCCATTTTCTCAGTAAGTATTCAATACCGCTCTTGCCTTTAATTTCGTACTCCCTAGTGCATGTCCAGTAGGATTGATTTAGGAGACGAAACTTTAAAAAATTCTTTGCCTTCCTGGGTATCCGATCATTTAGGAGGAAAATTCTATATGACTGACGACGTAAACCAGTTCCCTTTCTCGTCCCCTGAAGGTTCACTTCACGAAAATTCACCTGTCCAAAGGGGAGCCCCTAAGATGAACACCTTGAACCTTACAAAATAGGTCAACATTATGACCCAAGGCGACCTAGATAAGCTTAGGGAAAAGTACCTTTTTCCTCTCATGGTCCAAATCAAGATCCCTGAAGAGGGCGAGACGATACTATCTACCCACCCAAGCGAGGTGGCTTTTTATGAAGCTGCCTTTCCAGCTGGTTTAAGGTTCCCAATTCACCCCATTATTAGGAGGATTTTGAACTACTATAAAATCTTCGCTGCCTAACTTTCCCCCAATGCGTGGCGATGTGTTATTTGCTCGTTGGTGATATGGTGATACTATAAGTGCCATATGTCCTGTGACGAGTTCAGGTGCATGTACTCTCTCATCCCGTTGCCAGATTCGGGGTGGTTTTACTTTAAGGCGAGGCCCGACAAGAACCTGCTTAGAGGGTCGTCGAGCAACGTGAAAGGGTGGAAGAAGAGGTTCTTCTTGGCCTCAAGAGACGAATGGGAGTTTTTTTCGAGCATGCTTTCGGGCGTAGGAATCCCGCGGGTCCCCAAATCTTGGGGCATGCCAGGTAGGTCCATCCTCCGTGCATATTTTATTTCAAAGTTTTTCATTTTGTTGTTTTGATATTAATGATTATTTTAGAGAAACGCTGCAACAAACTGCCTGCCTTAACCGAGATCGAGGCTAAGAGGACTGCGGAGGTTCTCGAAAAGATAGAGCCGGGAGGTTATTTCGAGGTGACGAAGGTTCTATCTTCCAAGACTTTTCAAAGGTACTTCGCCCGTGGTCGCATGGAGATATCATCTAGTGGCGGGGAGAATACCCAGTCTGAGGGAGGCAGAAATACTACTTCGAGTGATGAAGGTGAGTCCCGTCCCCCCCAAGGCAACCTTCAGCGCGATAGTCTTTTCTGAAGTGACTCAGTAGAATGCCTAGAAGTTATTAGAGGGGATATAGAGAGAATAGCTAGGAGGGCTTTTCCTGACACCCCTGACTTGACTTTGCTTAGGTGGTTGGGGGAAAAAGTTAGAGATCCCCTTTTGGATTTTCTACCAAGGGACCCCTTAGTTAGTTCGAGAACCAGCTTAGACTCTAAGTCGGAGTCTGGATCAAACTCATGGCTCCCCCCGAGCTTAGATCGGATGATATTTTCTTATTAACCTTTCCTAAGTATTTTATTTCATTAAACGTCTAATGTTCATTTTTTATAGCTATATCGTCACGGATTAGTCTAGATACTCTTACCAAAAAGGCTTGGGAGAAGAAGGTAGATACCAAGGATGCGAACTCGGTGGCAATGACTACTCCGTCCTTGAAGGGGATTGTTATTCAAGAGAAGCGGCCTCAGAAGGATGATCATGACTCGTCGCCCAGTAAGAAGGCAAAATTGGTGATTCCAAGAGCAAGGATGCCATGCTTCCTCCCCCACCCAAGAAGGCCAAGTCCAGTAGGGGCGATCACTGTGGCTCGACAACCGTTGGCACTAGGGGAGGGGCCGTCCACCTCGCCGGGTCAAAGTTTAGGTCCCGCAGCTTCGATGATGTCGAGTGCCCTTGTGGCGCGGAAGATATTGAACGGAGTGATCCTTCCCACCGATAAGGAGAAGGTAGATCAGTTCAGTACGGACGAATTGGTCACCAAGTCTTTCCATGCTCTTAGCCAGGTACTTGGTGGTTTATGTTTGGCTTCATATTTGTAGTTCTTATTTTTGGCGCTCACATAGGCTTATTTGTAGCAGGCAGTCGTGCTTGTTTATGCCCTCGCCCTTCAGAGCCAAGACTATAAGTACGATTACCACTTCTAGCTCGCCCATATTGATTCAGTCGAGCTCAAAATGGTTAAAGCTCAAAATCGAGCTTTCAAGGCGGAGAAACAAGTGGCCGATTTGGGCGAACAAGCGATGAAGACCGAGGCCGAGCTGAAGGATAAATCTGAAGCCATGGCGCATTTGGAGGCTGAGGTGGCTAAGTTTATGGGCAAACTGTCTTGGGCAAAGAAACTCGCCATTGACGAGTTCAAATCTTTTTACGATTTCAAGGACACGTATTTCGGCGAGGGTTTTGAATTCTACAAGAGGTAGTTTGCTCGCCATCACACCGACCTCGACATCGACTTGGCGAGCATAGAGATGGATCCTGACTTAGCCGAGAAAGAAGAAGCAGTTAGGGTTGGCGAGAAGGGGGAGGAGAATGAGGACGATGTCAGCCTACTCCTTGACTTTGTAATTTAATTTTTTTTGTAATGGCGACGTGCCACCCTTTGAATGAATGACAATTACTTTCCTGCCTCCAATTTTTGTCTTGCACTTATCTTTCCTCGTTTCTGACTTGTAATGGCGATCTCAAATATAATTTAAGAAACCGAAAAAATAAACTTGGCAAATCTTTTTGGCGAACAAAATTGCTTGACGAATATGTTCTATTCATAATAAAGGCAAGTTTTGGACTTGTTCATGGCGATCAAATAATTCGGCAATATTGATCAAATATCTAGGCAAAATGATTAGTCAGGCAATCCATAAATAGCAATTGAGATGCCTTATCACTGTTTGATTCCTCAATGAATTGGCGATATTGACTATGGTGATATGCACAGTGGTGATAAATATGGTAACATTCACAATGGCGATCAATATGCCTTATCATATCGTAACAAATGGACGTTCTTGATATGGCAAAATCCTCAATGGTGATTAAGACGCCTTATCATATCGTAATGAATGGGCATTCTTGACATGGTAAAATAAAATATGCACTTGGCGAAGTAGCATGGTGAATAAGGATAATGAAATTTTATTCTCAAATTGGCGATCATTACAAAAAAACTCGAGAGTATATATGGCGATACAATTCAGGCAATCTACTTATCATGGCGACAAGGAGATTCACTGGTAATATTTCTTCAGGTGCTCGGCATTCCAAGGGTGAGGGAGTGTCTTCACATTCATATCTTCCAACCAACAAGTCTCTAGCCTGGATACCTTGACAACTTTGTAAGAGCCTTCCCATGTAGGACCGAACTTTCTCGCATTTGGCTCCTTTGTAGACAAGGTAATTTTTCTTAGGACTAGGTCGCCCAACAAAAAATACCTGCGTTTAACGCTCTGGTTATAGTATTTGGCGACCTGGTGTTTGTATGCTGCTTGTTGTACTTCAGCCTTCTCTCTCTTTTCATCAAGGAGATCAAGGTTGAGCCTTAGATCGGATTCATTGTTCTCGTTAAAATTTAAGGTCCTGAAACTTGGCATTCCGATCTCGATAAGTATAACTAATTCTTTCCATAGACCATGGATTAAGGTGTCTCGCCTGTAGGGATCTTGCTCGTCGTATGGTATGCCCAGAGTATGCTCGGTAGGTCTTCTATCCATTTTCTTTTGGACTTATCTAATCTTGTCTTTAGATTCCTCAGAATGGTCCTGTTCTCCCCATTTGTTTGACCGGTCGGGCATCCGGTTGGACATTCAATTCGTGTTTGATGAAGGCGGGGTCAATCCCTGGCATCTCATAAGGGGTCCATGCGGAGGCTTCGATGTTGGCCTTCAGGAGTTAGAAGAGCTCAACTCTTTCCCATTCTTCCAAGTCTGATCTGATAAGAAAGAATCGATTCGAACTTGACTCGTCCAACTCACAACGCACCAAATCTTCAACAACCTTCGCCACGAGATCATGCCCCACGTCCTCCAGCACCTCAATTTCCTCCTCAACCATTTGAACCTCCTTCACGGCCACCTTGGTCGACACTGTGGCTAAGTAACACTGTTTGGTAACCACCTGATCTCCGTATGTGGCCTCCTCACCTCTGGGTGTGACAACTTTTATGACTTGGTGTAGCGTGGAAGCTATTCCCTTCATCCTGTGTAACCAATCTCTACCCACGATAGCATTATACGGTGATGGTATATCAACTACCACAAATTTTGTCATCAGTTCTTGGGACCCAGCTCGAATTTTGAGTCACGGTTCCCAAGGACCAATAGATTGAGCATTAAATCCAACTAATGGAGCTCGGGCAGGTTTTAGTTCGTCTTGGGAAAGCTTTAACTATTTAAACAGATCATAATACATTACCTCGACCGAATTACTAGTGTCCACCAGAATTCTCTTGACGTCGTATCCACCGATCCTCAGTTGCACCACCAACGAATCTGAGTGTGGATGTTGCACTCTTTCGAGATCAGCCTTGAAAAAGGTGATGCATTCTTTTTCAATCTCGGCTGTTCTCGGCTCTTTGGTAGTGATTGGACCAAAAGCACTTTGTGCATTTGCCTAATTATGCGAATCTCACTCCGGACTATATTCTCCAGACTGGGGTCGTTTGGTCCCCCAATCATGTGATTAGTGCCCAAGGTCAAATCCTCATCTCCCACGTCAACAGCTTTTTCAGCTTCATTCTCACCTCGACCGAACCTCGGCCGCTTCTGCTCGCATCTTTTCATCATCTATGAATTCTTTAAGGTGTTCGGCGTGGACCAGTTGCTCTAGGAAAGCTTTCAGAGCTCTACAATTTTCAGTTTTGTGGCCCTTCTCATCATGATATGAACACTTCCAGCGCTGGTTTCGTCTCTTAGGGTAGCCCCCAATTGGCTTGGGTTTCTTGAAGTATGGTTTGTCTCGAATCCTGGATAGGAGCTTGTAAATTGGTTCCTTGATGACAACATTGATTCCCTGTCTAGCCCTATTCTCGTACGGGCCCGGACCTTCCTTTTGATTTTTGAATGAAACCTCTTCTCGAGCGGTTTTACCTTCTGTCTTTTCCGCCTGCCTAACGTCACCCTCCAACCAGGTAGACATTTCAACCTGGGACATGAGATCCTGGAGATCGGTTGGAGGACCAAGTGCCAAGTTTTACCAAAGTCTGTCTCCAGGAGTCAGCCCGAGCTTGTAGCTTGCCACCGCCAACTCCTCGAAGCAATCTTCTGTTTCGTTGTATGTTTCCCAATACCTTTTGCTATAATTTTGGATTGATTTGTTCTTACCCTTTGGGCACCTTGGTATTTATGACAAACCGAGCCACGAATGACTCGGTGAGCTGGTAAAAGTTTTCTATCAAACCTGCCGGTAGTTTGTCGAACCACTTCAGCCCTAGGTCATCTAGACTAAATGGGAATACTCGACACATGAGATCATCCATATGATTCCATAAAGCCATCATCTGCCTAACGTGGCTTACATGGGATTGAGGATCTAATTTCCCATCATAAAGGGTGAACCTGGGCGGCACGATTTTTTTTGGGGGGGGTCCATTCCTTCTATCTCCTGGGAGAAAGGGGTCTAGTACCTCGGGTTTGGCCTCTTTATACCAACACTACTGGATGAGCTGATGACTCCACCGGCATAGCGGTTCTAACTCCCCTGATTACCTTTTGGTTGTTGAGCTTTTCCCTTAAATCTCCTAACCGATTTCTCTTCGCATTGAGCGTATCACGTAGATCCTCACTTCTGTGTGCTTGACGGGGCAAAGATCTTCGTTTGCTTGACACCTCGGGTCTGTTATCACCGTGGCTCTCAAGCTCGACCCACGCGTCGCATTGTCTTTCCCTATAGGTTCCCATTGGAGGATTCCCGGCCCCTCCAAATCTTGCTCTGGATGATTGTACATTGTCCACTTGAAGTGGCCACATGAGTCGGTTATCTACCAGAATTTGGGCCATCTCCGTTAGTTGTGCTTGCAATCGTCCTATGGTGATGTCCCGATCGTCTCTTCCTTCAAGGAGAAACCGACCTGGCCTCTACTTCGAGGTAGTTTTCACCGCCCTCTGAGCGTCGGCCAGTAGTTTACCTCATTTATCCCCAGGCACCCTAGGGACGTGAGGGGACTCCCCTCAGGTATGACGGATAGCGGAACAGTTATCATCCCCTAATGCCATGGGTAGCGATCTTGTAAGTGTCTATAGTCGATTTTTCATAGACGGCGCTAATTGTGGGGCAAAGTGTTTGTAATCTTATGTAGCGAAAATCGAAGATAGACACATACGGCAGTCTTTTCCTTGGACACCTGCCTCTAGCACCACGCTGGATACGCTGTCTAACTAGCTGCAAACAAACAACGGTGAGATCGGCCGCTGGAGCTATTTCCAGAAAACGGCCAAGTTAGATGACCAGAGTTACAATATCAATATTAGAGAGAGAAAAGAATAGTAATATTCAGAGAGCCCGAGAGAGAACCCCTGTGAAAATAGTGATTCTTGCTTATATAGTTTAATTCGGCGCGTACCTTGATGCGCCAACGGCCATGTCAGTGAGTGGGTAATTGACCCAATTCTGCCTCTATGGAGTGGTTTGTAACTCATCATCACGCCGCAGTCCTCCCTATTCAGGTATGGGGCTGTCAGTGATAATCATGTCGTGCAAGTTTTTTTTTGTCCCCTGTCATCCCTTAGGATTCCCGTCGAACTTTGTCTCTTGCCCGAGCTTTGATGCGACTACAAATACAGACTACTTCACAGTGATCGTCCGGTCGTGACGGTGGTTCGAGCTCGGAACGAGTTACACTTTGTTAGCATTGTGCCCGAGCTAAGGCTAGTTGTGAAGTAGTGTATCTGCACCGTACTTTAGTTCGGAGGATCACCAATTCAATAAGTGGCATTTTTTGAAAATTTATTGATTCTCTGGAAGTAATTGTCTTAAAAAGTGGCCCACTCTTCATAATATAGGCGAATCGGTTGCACCTTCAGTTAATTTGGATGGAGAATTTGATAATACACTTCATTCCACAAAGCATAAGGGATTATACGGTAATAAATAACCATGAGGGGCAATCCACACAGTGGCTATATTAGAGGGGGCAAAGTAAAACTTTCCCTTTTAAAAACAAAATGCCAATCCGTTCTTGTCAAGAATATACAAAATTCTGTTAAAGAATATTATTTTACGACAACAAATAAAAGAGTGAAGGCACTTTCTTGATCTCTTGACTCTCTGTAAATCCAGTGACAAGTATCTCTCTCTCTCTCTCTCTCTCCTTCCTTCTGAATTCAGGAAGATCAGATCCAAGGTGGTTAATCTGTCCATCATCAATCCCACACAAAGTCCCATCGTTCAGTCCAATCCATCCATCAAATCAAGTCAAATCAAATCCCAAAAATAGAATCAATCAATCAACTAAAACAAAATATATGTCATCCTCAAATACTGTTGCGCCGGACCACCACCACCTCTCTCCTCCCTCCTCCGAGCAGCTCTGTTACGTCCATTGCAACTTCTGCAACACTGTCCTCGCTGTATCATCTTTCTCTCTCTAACCTTAGCTTTATATTAATCTTATTTTTTAATGTTTGATCATAATTTTATATTTTTATGATTTTTAAATTAAGAACGTAAAAGTTTGTGATTATCTGTCGATTAAAAATAAATTATTTTTATAACAATTTCCTTGTTCGTGTTTGTGCGTTTAGGTGAGTGTTCCTTGCTCGAGCTTGTTCAAGACAGTGACGGTCCGATGTGGCCACTGCACCAAGCTCTTGTCTGTGAACATGTGCGGCCTTCTGCTTCCCTCAGCCAATCAGCTTCCTCTTGGCCATGCCTTCTTCTCTCCTCAAAATCTTCTGGTAAGCAAATTAGGGTTTGGGTTTGGGTTTTTGTTTCTCCTTGAAATTAGGATTTTCCTTGGTCGTGGATGTTTCAGAACCAGTTTTATTTTGACTGGCTTTGGAAAATTTATTAACTCGAAATTAATTTACAACGAGATAATAAAAGAAAATAAGACAAAACATCGTTACTAGAAATTACATAACATAGACTTCCAAAGGACTCTGCTCCAACCCCAATTCTGCAAACTCCAAGATAAACTTTACAAAGCTATGAGCATCATCCAAACACAATCAGCAGACAGAAGTGCACTAGCCATATCAGCACATATCAAACCCAACAACACACCACAGCTCTCAGTAAACATTAACAACAGCAGCATAAATCTTCCTGCAAACAACCTTGAGCATCACCATCATACTTCCACTCCTCTAAAGAAAACCACAGTATCAAGTCCGTAACAGCTCCAGCACCAAAAGATTAGCAAGACTCGTATCAAGATATTAGTTGTGCTAAGTCTGAGAATCGACACTTCTGCACCAGCCATATCTATGCTTTCCAGAAACAGTTTTGCAGAACAATTTTCAGAAACTGATTTGGTTTCTAAAAAAGGGTTCATGAAAACAAGTTTCGAAAACAATCAATCAA
>BRYF01000001.1:7172500-7177500 GCA_030159135.1 Actinidia polygama | reverse complement strand
TTTATGTGTGTTTGTGTGTAACCAATCCATGCTGATAGATTGTGATCAATAAATATAATCATTTCCAACATGTGAGAAGAGATTTGTGAACAAAAGAAAACAGAATAAGATAAAGTAAAATGTAGTTAGCAAGGATTGAATAAAAGAGAGATGATGAACAAAAGAAAACACTTTTATCTCGGCTTTAATCGGGCTTCACGCTAGTGGACAACAGAATTGTTCCCTCGAATTAGTCAGTTCTTGAGTCAAAAACCGTTTTATCAAAAAAGAAACAGCTAATATTTATACATGTCTGTTACTCAGTATGGCAAATCGAGAGGGGGTGATAGATTTGCAACTAAATTACCTAATTAAAATTATTATAATTAAATCCCGCAAATTAATTACTCCTTAATAAAATACTTGCAATGATAAATATGACAATATCATATAATATGAGCAAGTATATAATGCAATGCAAAAAATTAAAAGAGTTAAGAGATACGGAGAGTGCAAATAATTTATAGTGGTTCGGCCAATCCTTGCCTAGGTCTACTCTCCAAGTCCTCGGGATTCCACTATCTTCAAGTTTGCGGGTGTTTGAAAATCTTTATAACCTCTAGTCTTCAAAAGATTCCCTCTCTTGGAATACAATCACTAGAGAGCCTCTAGTTTTCAAGAGAAAGCCCTCTCTTGGAATACAAACAATCACT
Organism: Actinidia polygama; assembly: GCA_030159135.1. NCBI lineage: Eukaryota > Viridiplantae > Streptophyta > Magnoliopsida > Ericales > Actinidiaceae > Actinidia > Actinidia polygama. Next base: position 7,176,808 of record BRYF01000001.1, on the reverse strand, counting down.
AAAGATGATCCTCTAAAGATGAATAAATTTGTAGCAAGAAAATCTCACAAATAACCCTAAGTGTATGAATAAATACAAAGTAAGATCACTAAGATGTTTTCTCTCTTGATAATGATACAAATATAGCTTAGAGAGAATATTCGAGTGTTGGATAATAGAATGTAAGAGTGAATATCAATTATAATACTTCCATATCTTTTTCACAACCCAAAGGGTTGTATTTATACCCAACCTATTAAATCTGTCCATTAAAATAGTGATAGAGCCGTTGGAATTCAATATGGGCTGTTGGAATTTGAATTGGAGCATCCAAATATGTTTCTGGAACTTTCGGACGATCGAAATCAACTTCATTCGACCAAACTTCGGATCGGTTGTGGTTTGACTGACAGACCAAGTTTTAGTAAAATGGCCGTAACTTTTTCGTTACTTAAAATTTTTGCACAACATTTGTTGCGTTAGAAACTAGACTTCCGGGGATACAATCTAGAATCAAGAATTTTTTCATTTGGACTTGTGAAGTCTGAGATAATCCTATTTTAAGTTGACCCATTTTGACTGCAAAATTTATAGAAATTCAGCTTGATAGAGTATCACTCTTTTGATCATAACTTTTTCAATACTTAGATTTTGGTCATGATATTGTTTCATTGGAAATATAACTTCTGGGTTTGACTATAAACTCAAACTTATATGTATTTGAATCTCTGAAGCCTTAGATAATGCAATTTGAATTCGGCTCAAATTTTTTATAAATTTTTTTTGAAGCTATTCCTTAGACATTCCTTAAACAATAAACTTGTGAGAGGTCAAAACAAATTCTATGCATGATTGAATACTTCTATCAAGTATAATAGCACATATATATTATTTATGACTTGTGAGAATATATGGAATGATATTCTAACAAGAGTTGAATCTTGTTTAAACCCACTTATTCAAGACTTGTGAACATTCAATATGGAAGGAATGTGATGCTATTATGAAATCAATACTTTGAACAAGTTATTATACATAAATAAGACTTATGTGAATACTCAAACAACTCAAAGCAAGTATATATCAAAATATGACCATGTAGATTGTTAATTTTTCAAGATTTGTAAAAACTAGTGAGATATATAAATTTAGTTCTACTTATTTTTAAACACTTTCATTACTTTCAATAGTATAAATACTATAATGTAGACTTAGGAAAGTAATCAAAGCAACTCACAGTTTGTATAAAATAAGACTTGGCATATAAGAGTCAAACAAGCAATACGTGAGCACATGAAAGGTTTAAACCTATCAAATGGTTTCTAAGTTCATTATGCAAAATTCAAGCAAGTCTAAAACACATACTTGAACTTTCGAAACACGATTTCAAGTCACAATATAATTCTATGCAAAATATATCATATTGACTTCAATACATGAAATTTTATTTTCAAGAGAATGAAACACATAAATATGAAAAAATAGATTTCATGAGGTGCAATCAAGTTCTCTTCTAAATATAAAATTTATCATGAGAAAAAACTTGGGCAATGCTAGAGGAAAGTCTAAAATAAGGATACAATCGATATAGTACATAGACATACTCAAGACATGCTCAAGCATGATGTGTTCAATGAATTTATATATATATGTAATACCAAGTAAAACATGCAATTTATGAATCACGATACACACCAATTCAAACCATGTATACAAGATATACAAGTATGAATATAATAAATGGAGATGCGATGTACGCAAGCAAGTTTTCTAGAGAATACTCAACTTAGCACGTGAGTTGTTGCAAGCTAGAAGTAAATCTATATATAATGTAGACAAGTTAAAGTATGCAAGTCATTTCCAACAATATGTCCATTGAGTTAAGATAGATATATCATCATGTATAACCATATATAGTATGCAACTCAATGATCACAACACATCACCAAATGCATCTAATACATATGCATTAATAAGATAGACAAGGATATTAAGAGTATAATGCATGTATACATTTTGTGTTAAATAGCATCATGTTAATATATCAATACTAAGCCTCTTCGTAATGCAACATTAATGCCATAAAAAGTTATCAAAATAAATATTGAACCAACATTGTCTCACTTTTTTTTCCTTAATTTTCTTCTCTTTTCTCCCTTTATTTCATTTTTTTGTTGTTGTTGAAATGAGACAGTAATACCTCCTCATTCTCTATTCAAGCCTTTCAAGATAGCAAGATAATTCAAGTCCAGAACTTTTCAAGCATTAGTCAAATTTAGTTTGAGCTTTAGCTTGACCAAAATCCCACATTTCTTCATTTGTCTCGATGGTCACAAGTTCACAGCATGATCTTAGACCCACCAAGTTCTTTCTTAATTAATATTTTTTCAAAAGTGTTGGTTAATGTTTGGATAAATTACACTTTGTGCCCTTGTAATATTTGTACTAAAATTTTATTTTGCATTATTTACTTTTAATTGTGTTAGGTGTCAATTATGTGAACCTTCCGTTTATGTGTTATTTCAATATTAAATAATAGAAAGAGGCCTTATGGTATTCCCAAAATGAAGTCACATGGTTCTTAATTAAATGACAAGTGAATAAAAATGCCACATTAATACTTCTCATAAAATGTAAAGGCGGATTAACTGATATAATTTTAAGTGAAGCTTGTAAGATGAACCATAAGTGAAAGGACAGAAGTTCAAAGTGTAATTTATCCTTAAAGTTTTGCTTGTCAAACTATTGAGCTTTAAAGCTAAGTTCTAGCAAGCTCATTTAATTGGTAAATAAGCCCCAACAAGCTTGTTGAGTCATACTTGCAATGGTCATTGAGAAATATTTTTCATTGATGATTAAAATCAACAGAAATCTTTAAAAAAAAAATGTGAATGTCATTATATATTTCTATAATTCTTACGTTTGGAGAAAACTGGAATAAGAAAGAAATCCATATTTCATCCCAACATTACTGAACTATGGACGAAAATCAAAGAAAACGTCCAAATCATATTTCTCAAGTAGCAATCTGACCCCACCCTCTCTCTCGCATGGTTTTCATATATTCCATTTCCAATCCATAAGAAAAAGAAACAAAAGTCTAATACATTCGTTAAAAGATTTAATGAAATTATCTTAGTATTTTTTTTATCAACAAAAAAGAAACTATGTTAAAACTCAATAAAATATTACAGAGAGCTGGTAATACACCGCATGATACAGTTATCGTGCCATTGATAACTATAAATTGTATGTATCACATGCTACATGGTTTACTCTAGAAATCTGTATACAAAATAGTTGCTTGCTTCATATAAAGCAAAAAATTGCACAAGACATGCCTCATTTCTGCTCTATTTGGTATCCTTATATATTTAAATTTTAGATTACTAGCTTAATAGACTTATAAAATAAAGATGCAAATTTGAAGTAACCAGCTGGCTTCGTGCAGTTCAAGTATTTTAGGTCCCGTTTTATGCTCATTTTGATAATTTAAACCGTTAATATTGTAGGTCCCATCGAGAACTTTAATACTATAAAAAATCACGGTGGTCGGATATATATTAATGGTCAATCAGTATCAAGATAAATGAGTATAATCATATGTGACACACTCATTTATTAAGTTATAAAACAATACAAAATGGATATTAAACTGTGTCCGATCAACGTGATTTTTTATAATACTGATATTTACAACAGAGCCTACAATACAAATGGTTTGGATCATAAAATGATCGTAAAACATAACTCAAAATACTTGAACTATACCGGTGCAGTCCATTTAGACAACTTTAGAGAAGCCTGATCCTTTTATAAATTAGTATAAAAAGTTAAAACGTGTTTGGTTAAATGAGCTATTAAATAATGTTTTGCAAATAAATGTCCAAACCACACTTTTGTTCAAATATATTTTAAGTAGAAAAAGCAGGACTCTTTTGTCTATACGTATTTTAATAACTCAAAATAAGCACACACAAAAAAAAAAGTTACAAGCTTGAAAGAAAGGAGAGAATTAAATTAGGGTTCTTGATAGAGGAATTAAACTCATTTAAATTTTAAGTATTTGATTTCTCTCAAAAAAAAGTCATGACGTTGTATTTTTTTTTTGCCTTTTTTACCCTTGTTTAATTGAGAAATGGATTGATGATCGGCGCCGTCATCAATGAAGATGGTAATGAAAACGAGGTTGACGACGGTGAAGATAACTTCAAAAAAAAAATTATGAATGAATTTTTTTTATTATTCTCAATAGATTCTTAAATGAAAAAGAGGGAAAATCTGATTATTTTAATAAATTTTTATATTGTGGATGCTTGCTATGTCTAA
>BRYF01000001.1:7165000-7167500 GCA_030159135.1 Actinidia polygama | reverse complement strand
CACTCTAAAAAACTAAAATTCGCGCTCTAAAAAATTAGAATTCACAAATTTTACACGATTTTACTTAAAATTCGTTAATTCGCGATTTGGAAGCGGGAACGATACCCTTATGGACGAATTATGTGACTAAGGTTTGTACCTTACCAGCTAGTTGCCTTTCTTGGAGCTTTGGTTGAGGATATGATTCGCTAGATGGAAGGTGCGTTGGGGTTTCTTTTCTAGCATTGATGCCCTACTCCGCGTTGGGGTTTCTTTTCTAGCATTGATGCCCTACTCCTTATATCTCAATACACTTTTTCTGTTCAGATTAATAAAAAAAATATTTCGCTGATCAAAAAATAAATTTAAATAAATTTTGTAACTTCCTAAATTTCTAAACCAAGCTTGATAAGCTTATACTATATTAAAAAAAAAAAAGTTACTCAAACTCAACTGATAACTAGCTCTATAAGAGTTCATTTGAGATCGGCTTAACTAATAATTGTTATTTAAATTTTTTGGAATCTGCTAAATTTGAATGTGGAAAATAAATATGAAATTTATACTATCAGATTATTACTATACAAAAACTGCAATAAATAGTAAATAAAAAAATTGCAATGAACCGAATTCGCCCCGTCATACGTACTAGGGTACAATGTGGTTCAATCTCACTTTGTCCATTACTCCTCTTCGTGCTCTAAGTACTCATCATGTTAGTTTTAGCTTGGTATATATAAATAATTTAAAATATTCATTTTCAAGCAATGTGGAACTTTCACATTTTTTATATATAAATGGTAGCACTTTGGTGAACAATTAATCATTCACCTCTTATTCATTTTGAGCAAATAAATACACTACAGTTATCTATTCGTAAAGTATAACTCATTTCATATATAGTTCAATCCTTTTGACAATCAGGATCCACCCAAAAATTGGGTCCAAATCAACTCAAACTTAACTTTTTTCAATAATAATAACCCAATGAACATATTTTTTAAGTTTTATAAATTTTCAAACCAAATTAGAAAAAATTACTATTTGAGTCGGCTCGTCACGTTTGCAGATGTAACTGTTAGGAATGAGGCAAAGAACCGATCCAACTGTGAAAATGTCTGAACTGTTCGGATCATACAATTCGTTTCGGTTTTTCTCCAAACAGTTCAGTTTATAGTTCAAAAAAATTAAATCGTTCTCTCATGGTTCGGTTTGCAATTTTTTTGATTCAGCCTGTGGCTAAAAACTGAACCAAATGGTGAGTGTTTATTTCAGTTATTAATTTAGGTTACCATTTTTAGTTTATTAGTTTAGCTTAACTTTTAATTTTTGTATTTGTTGTTAGTTTAGAAATTGTATTTTTATATCTTTATCCGTCTATAATATATAAATGTGATTGAACGATGAGAACCAAAAATTGAGCCGAATTGAACCGTTGTCTTCGGTTCGGTTCGATTCGGTTCGGTCAAAAAATGCTAAACTATTACTCTTAGATCGATTTATAGTTTAGCCAAAAACCGGACCAAAAACCAAACTGTAATCACCCTAGATAGGAACTGCGTATTAGTGAATTTAGGAATACATATTTTTAAATCTTCTAAACTATCTTTAAACTGAAAGTGTGATAGGATCACTAGGATTATATGAATACTCTTCTTTGAGTTGGTTATATTAATACAAATCTGATCTTCAAAAAATTGATGTTTATATCTCATCTGATTTTTATGTTGTAAAACTCAAACGAGTATGGCTAAGAGTATTTTTTTTTTTTTTGCATAGTGTCCGTAGGCAAGGACAATTACTATTACTAATATAGGCCCACATGCAGACTACATTATGCACCCAGTTTAACCTAATCTTTTTTATCAAAATTAATTACTTTAGCTTTCAAGTTTTCTAGTTTTAGTTCAGTTTTCATCGTTTAATTAAAATTTTAAATTTTTTTAGTTTTTTTACGAGAAGAATTTGAAATTGTAATTTTTTTGTTAAAATATGGACAAAAATCTACTAAAAATATAGTTAATTGTCGAGTAAAAAATATTTTTTTTCGTTGCTGAATTTTTTCTCAAATTAGATGAATTTTTTTATATTTTCAAACTCTTCTAGTCAAAAAAAACTAAGAAAATGATCAAATTCCATACTGCCAGCATAATTTTGATTGTAATTGTATATAATCCACAGAACAACGACATCCACATTTTCAGCTAGAAGGTCTATTTATATCAAAAGCTTACGCACCACCATTTAATGATGAGGATTTGGAAACAAGACGAGAGAATGGGAAGAGAAGCAAACAGACATCACACCAGATTGAGCCCAAGTTCTTGAAACCCTTAAAAGGAAAATTGAACCTAAGAACTCCCTCTAAATTGGAACAATTACGGTCTCTATATTTGTACTCAAATTATATTTTAATTTGTAAAAACTTAGTTTTATTTTGTAGATTATTCCATTATTGAGCATAAAAAGCTTTTAAGTTGCAAAATTTATTAATAGAAAGGCCTGACCCGACTCGACCTGA
>BRYF01000001.1:7120000-7132500 GCA_030159135.1 Actinidia polygama | reverse complement strand
GATATCTGCAGACAGTTCCACAAAGTACAAAAAAGGGTCTGATTTTGTTCCGTACTTGTTGTGGTAAAACTCTAGACGAGTAACCAACAGTCAATATTGCTCCTCGGCCTCGGCACTGGACCTCGACAACTTCTTGGGCGACCTGTGCAGCAATGAACAAAAGTAAACGGCCAGGGCGAGGCCGCTCAAAATCCCTCCGGTTTGCGAATCAGATCAAGGCGATAAGGAGATAATCAAGGTAAAGGAATAGCACAAAGGATTATGTATTCGGTGTGTATTGAGCGTACCTTTGCATAATGGGGGAGCGGCCTTTATATAGTTGGAGATTGGAGATCCGTGTGAGGATATCACGGAGAGATCTTCGGGTGGCTATGTTTGGGAAATATATCCCTGAAACACCGAGTGATGGTAGGAGGATGCCAAATGAAGAGCAGCCCGCAATCATAGGTGACGTGATGGAGATGGTCCCCTTATTGGATTGAATCCTCGAGGAAGTGGATTCTGATCTGGATAAGTAATGGAGAAGGGGTCTTGAAGGGGCAGACTCCTTGGAGAGATGGAGTCCTCCTGGAGATGATCTCTTGTATGGAGATGTGACTAACCTCGCCCAAGGGCGACCTGGAGGTGAATTCCTTTCTGCGTGCTGGGCGACGTGATGTTGCGGTGGTCATGCGATGGGTGACCAGGAATTCATGAGGTCGTGGCGAGATGATCATTCAGGCGTCGTGCTCAACTTAGAATATCACTAGGCAAATTTTTCCCCCACATCAGTACCCCTACTCGAGGTGCCGAGATGAAACAAGGGACCTACGAGTAATTCATGAAATCATTTTTTCCTGATGACGTGGTCACGTAATAATGACACGTGGATGAGAGTATTAAATGTTGATATGATGGTGTCGGTGGAATGGTGGCACATTAATGACACTTTTGGCGGGAGAGACGGCTGGCGCTTTAATGGTGCTTTTGGCAGGAGAGGCGGTGCTTTAATGGCACTTTTGGCGGGAGAGGCAGTTATGATCTCGGGAGTCGGAACGTCGCACGATTAGGGTCGTTGGGGTAGATGAATCTCAGCCCTTGGCATTTCCTATATATAGGGGCCCCCATTCATTTGTACCTTTTTGCATGTGCTACCAAACTGCTACTCTTGCTCCGATTTCCTCCTCGCCTTTTAGCTAAGTAAGTATCCTCATTCGCCTTAGCTTCCATTTTCGTTTTCGTAGTTTATGTCCCGTAGGCCTGAAGTAGTTAACTCAGACGACTTAGATCCTATGCCTTTTAGGATATCCGACCACTTAGGAGAAGGATAATCCTACATGACTGACGAGGTGAATCAATCTCCTAAATCACCCATGGAGGACCCATTTGTACCCGACGCCAACCCTCTAGCCGCCATTCATCCCTTAGTGGAGAAAAAGACCAATACTTTGACCCTTGAGGAGCTAGATCTTCTTAGGGAATCCTACTCTTTCCCCCCTAGTGTGTAGATTAGGCTCCCCGAAGAGGGAGAGACCATAGCTTCAACTCGCCCGGGCGAGGTGGCCTTTTATGAGGCTACATTTCCCGCGGGCCTCCGGTTCCCTATTCACCCTACAATTAGATTAATTTTGCAGTTTTATAACATCTGCGCTACCCAGTTTGTTCCCAATGCGTGGCGAAGCAACGTCTGCGCGATGGCGTTGTGGCGAGTATATAAATACACTCTATCTCTCTATGAGTTTAGGAATTTGTTTAGCCTCAATAGTAATCCTAAACCGGACCAAGGCTAGCTATACTTCAAGGCGAAGTACAAAAAGACCCTGCTCAAAGGATACCCCAGCAATGTCAAGGGGTGGAAGAGCAAGTTCTTTTTCGCTTTCGGCGACGAGTGGGAGCTTCCTGGAGGTTCATCTCGGGAAGGTGGTCTTCCAAGGGTCCCGAGGTCGTGGGGCATTCCAAGTCGGTCTTAACGTTTGGTCGTCATTTTTACTTTTATCAAATGTTCGAGGAGTTGACACTTAATTTTTGCATATTTCAGATAAACACTGCAACAATCCGCTCAGACTATATGGAAACGAGCAGAAAATCTTTGATCAAATTTCTAGCTCGATAGAGAGTCAAGGACGTTATTCAATTCCAGTGCTTCTAGAGTCAAAGTCATTTTGCTGAATTTTCATTTCTCCTGGGTCCATGGCGTCTGAGACTGTGGGCAAGGAATGCCTCGAGGATGGAGCGCCGAGCTCGTCGAGCGACGCGGAGCGACGCGGGTGAGTCATGCCTTTCCCGTGATGAACACACTCAGCGAGACAGCCATTCCCGAGATGGATCAGTAGAATACCTAGGAGTCGTTAGGACGGAACTAAAGAGGGTTTTACTTCATGTCCCCGACTTAACCTTGATAAGGTGGTCAAGGAGAAAAGTTCGCGATCCTATTTTAGATCCTTTTCTGAATGCTCCGAGCTCAGGCTCGAACTCGACATTGAAATCCTGGTCGGATTCAGGGCTACCCACCGAGCTTAAATCGGATGGTACTACCTCTTGTCTATTCTAATTGTTTGAACTGCTTTTGATGTGTATATTATTTTGCAGCTATGTCAAAGAGAATCAGCCTCAAGAAGCTTGGCGAGAAGGTCGAGAAGTCGAAGAATGGTGGTTCTGTGCCGATCCCTACTCCGGCGAAATGGGTGGTTATTGGCAAGAAACGACCAAGGGACGACCCCTCAACTCGCCCAGTAAGAAGGGCAAAGCTGTAGCTAGCCTAAAGGGAAAAAGGCTGCCACTGCGCCCGAGCCCAGAAAGAAGATGACCAGGCCGGGTGATGCGAGTGACCAAAAGGTCATTTCTTCGAAGCTTGGGGAGGGCAATTCGCCATCCTTGGGCACTGTCCTCGGACCTGGGGTCTCCATTCTCGCAGCCCCTCCATAGCTGAGAAAATCCTGTAGGGAGTGATTTCCCCGTCAAACCAAGAAAAGGTGGGACAGCTGTCTTTGGATCAGACATCCACCAAATTTTTCCACGTTCTCGGCCAGGTATCACCTCAGTTATGTACTCAATTGCTGCTTAAATTTTTTTTTTTCCCGTTCAGATTGATCTAAAAAGATTTTTTGCAGTAGACGCTTGTGCTCAGATCCTCCCTAGTTTTTGGGAGTAGGGAATCGGGAGACGAGGTGTCCCTTCAACAAGGGCGAGCAGCTTGCTTGGAGACCGAAGTCTCTCGCCTCTAGAAATTGTCGAGCGATCTGGAGCAGCAGCTTGCCGAGATCCGAGCTTAAGTGCAACAGGCCATTGCTGAGCTTGCCAAGATGAAGGCCGACCACGACTCCCTCACCGAAAAATTGGAGAGATTGGGCGTGTTTGTGGTTGAACTGAGGGAAATGGTGGATAAAGCTCGGTCATCTACCGTGGAGGAATTCAAATCCTCATTGGATTTCTTGGGGGCGGTCGAGAATGCTGCCTCCAAGTACTTTTGTGAAGGGTTTGAATTTTGTAAACGGCAGCTTCGTCGCCACTACCCCAACTCGCCATCAATTTGGAGGACATGGGCTTGGACCTTAATCTACTCTTGAGGAAGACGAGGCTGCCGATGGAGATAACGATGGAAAGGACAAGGGCGACACTGCCACTCCTTCCTGAACATTTGTATATATATATATATATATATATATATATATTTTTGGTGACCTGTAACTCTTTCTTTTAATGAAATGAAGAATTTCGTTTTCATTCTTTATTCTCACTTCTTATCATTGCATGTTTGACGATCACACATTTAAGAACATGGCGAGACAGACTTAGTTTGGGTGAACTTAAATAAGAATCATTCTGGCGAGCTTAAATAGGAGTAACTCAATTGGCAATCATAATTAATTGATGGCGAAAATGTATTTCCCATGCAATAAGCAGGTGTTTTTATTTACGGTGATCTCCGCAATGGCGACCAAGACGCCCTATCATATCGTAATGAATGGGCGTTCTTGGTATTGGTGACATCCCCGATGAGAATCAAGACGCCTTATCATAATGAATGGGCGTTCTTGATATTTGACGAAATCCCTAATGGCAATCAAGATGCCTTATCGTAATGAATGGGCGTTCTTGATATTGGCGAAATCCTCGATGGCGATCATGATGTCTGACGATACAAAACGTCCATTCAGCGATATAGTATGGCGAATAAGCATATAAATCACATGAAAATTTATTTAAACTTGGCGATCTATTACAAAATATCTAGGATATATATGGAGGTGCTTAAAAGGATGGGTACACCGTCTAGGTGATCCTCTAATCATGTTGACCAGCAGATTCACTGGTAATATTTTTTTTGATGTTCGGGGTTCCAAGGGTGAGGGAATGCCTTTCCCTTCATATCTTCCAATCAATAAGTTCCTTGTCTGGATACTTTGAAAACCCTGTAGGCCCTTCCCATGTAGGACCGAGTTTTCCTACCTTTGGTTCCTTCGTAGATAAAGTAACTTTCCGTAAGACCAGATCATCCGGCAGGAAAGATCTGTGCTTGACTCTTTGATTGTAGTACTTGGCGACCTGGTGCTTATAAGTTGCTTAGCGTATTTCAGCCCTCTCCCTTCTTTCATCTAGGAGATCGAGGTTGAGTCTCAGCTCGGTTTCATTGTTCTCCTTATCGAAATTTAAGATGTTGAAGCTTGGCATTACGATCTCGACAGGTATGACCGATTATGTTCCATAGATCATGAAGTACAGCGTCTCGCCCATAGGGATTCTGCTCGTAGTATGGTAGGCCAAGAGGATGCTTGGTAGATTTTCTGCCCATTCGCTCTTCGACTTTTCTAACCTCGCCTTTAGATTCCTCAAGATGGTTCGGTTGGTAACTTCTAGTTGTCCGTTTGCATGGGAATGACCAGACGAGGAGAAATGATGGGAGATGGTGAGGTCCGAGCAGAATAGTTTGAACTTGTCGTTGTCGAATTGTCTTGCATTGTCCAAGATGATAACCTTAGGAATTCCAAATCTGCAAATAATGTGCTTCCATATGAAATCTCTGGTGTTGTCGGTGATTTTGGCGAGAGGCTGAGCCTCTATCCACTTGGTGAAATAATCTATGGTGACGATTAAAAACTTTCTTTGCAATGGAGCCTAGAGAAGAGGTCCGAGTATGTCTATCCCCCATTGGGCGAACGGCCACGGGCTGGTCATTGGTGTCATCTCAGTATGTGGGAGATGGCTTACCGGAGCAAACCTTTGACATTCGTCGCACCTTTTTGTGTAGATTGCCGCATCTCGTTCCATTTTGGCCAGAAGTAGTCTTGGCGAACTGCTTTTCTTAAGAGTGATCTTGCCCTTGAATGATTTTCGCAGATCCCTTCATGAATTTCCTTCATCACGTATTCTGCTTCTTCAGGTCGGAGTCATTTCAGGAGAGGCCCTGAAAAGGACCTTTTATACAAGATTCCATGGAGGATGCAAAACTTAGCCGACCTGTATTGGATTCGGCGAGCCTGGAGTTTTTCCGTTGGCAACGCGCCTGTTTTGAGATACAATAATGTCGTCCATTCATGTTGGGTCCGCATCTGTCTGACAAACTGGTTTGGCGACCTCAATACTTGAGTTTGCTAAGAATTCTATAGGTATACTTCTATATGAAATGAAATCAAAGGCTGAGGCCAAGTTAGACAGGTCATCAGCTTTCTTGTTCTCTTCTATGGGGATTTATCAGATTATGAAATCTTTGATTATTCCGGACATGGTCTTTACCTAGTCCAAGTAGGCCATCATCCTCACGTCCTTGGTGAGGTAATCTCTTTGGACTTGATTCACTACTAGCTGGGAATCGCTGGAGACGTCCAAGGAATCTGCGCCTAATTCAGTTGCAACTGTGATGACCCGGCCCTGGGCTGTAAATTGTAATCGCAATCGTATTCTTTTATACACAATCAAAGCGCTAAAAGCCTCAAATATTTAATATTTTTTATTTATTTATACAATGTCTAAAAAAAATTATTACAAAATGATCTACATTCTAAGTCTTCAAGTCTTTCTCTCCAACTCATCTCGTACTACCCGATTTTCCACATTCGCCTGAAAAATAAATTAAGCAGGGATGTATACAATACGACGGTATATGCTCAAAGAATCAAAAATGGCTCAACAATAAATGTCAGAATAGCACAACGAATCAATATTACATCAAAGACCCCATACCAGGTCTTTCCTGGTATGCAACTGGTGCCTGACCTCGCCCACCTCACCCAGCTTTTCTGGATTTATCCGGTATCAGGGTTATTTGAAGGGTCACCCAATCCATACCATTCAATACCATGGCATTTTAGCCATACACATCATGATTCAAATAAAATATCACGAATTTCAATAAATAGCACACAAGCTCAAAAAGAGTATAAAATCAGATAATTTAAGAAATACCTCCGGAGTTTTAGAAAGTATATTGTATACCTCCTGCTTACCTCAAATTGAAATTGAGACCGTCAGATATGAAGATCTAACTCCCATGATCATCATACTAAAATTCCACACCAATCCGACATCATCTCACCGTTGATCTACATCCATGTCTTTCATGATCGAAGTTTAACCACACTACATTATTTCCCATGTCTCTTTTCTTTCTTTCTCAAATTTTTTGTTTGCATTTATAGACTTTCAAAGAAAACGAAAAGCAACGCAAGTGGCGGATGATGTGTCACCTATGACACGTGTTAAATCAATACATCAAATTACACTTTAGCCCCTCCAACTTAAATATCTTTTTTAATTTAACCTAAAAGTTATGAATATAATAATTTAACCTCAAAACATATTAAATAGCTTAAATTTAATTTCAATAATTTTTATTTCTGTAATAAAGTAAAGTTAATTGAGCGTCGGGGTATTACAACAACTCTTAGTCCGGCGAGAAGAGTTCCGTACTCAGCTTCGTAGTTGGTGACTTTAACTCCTATACTGATGGCGTACTCCATCTGTTCTCCCGAAGGAGTTTGGAGAACCAGCCTTGCGCCACAACCATGCTGGTTTGAATATCCATCCACGAACAGTTTCCATCTGTCAAAATTCTTGTCTGGGCTTGGCTTCTTTGGGATTTCCTTCTCGGGGATATTTTCCTCGAGTTCCGGGGCGATGTCGTATGTGAATTCAACCACAAAATCAGCCAAGGCTCGGCCCTTGATTGCCATTCTTGGTCTGTAATCGATGTGGAATCCACTGAGCTCGATGAACCATTTTAGAAGTCTTCCCGAGGTGTCTGGTCGTTGGAGAATTTGCTTCAAAGGTTGATCAGCAAGCACAGCGATGGGATGAGCTTGAACATAATGACGAAGCTTTCTAGCGACGATAAGGAGAGCGTAGGTGAGTTTTTCAATTTTCAGATATCTGATCTCGGCTCGCATCAAGACTTTGCTAACATAATATACCAGTTTTTGAAATCGGTCCTCTTCTCGGATAAGCACAGCACTTACTGCTGTTGGCGAGATGGATAGGTACATGAATAGTTCTTTGCCCGTGGTCGGAAGAGGAAGCAAGGGTGGCGAGCCGAGATACTCCTTGAGATGTTGAAATACTATTTTCTGATTCCTCGTTCCATTGGAAGGTTTGATTTTTCCTTAGGATCCTGAAGGATGGGAGACATTTGTCAGCTGACTTGGAGACAAACCTATTAAGGGCGGCAACTCGCTCGGTCAACTACTACACCTCGTGGATATTTTTGGGTGTGCTCATCGCAAGAAGGGCTTGAATCTGATCCGAGTTTGCCTCGATTCCACATTTGGTCACCAAAAATCTTAGGAATTTCCCAGATGATACCCCAAAATGCACTTGGAAGGTTTTAACATCATCCAGTGTTTTCGTAGGATGCCAAATGCTTCCTCCAGGTGGGCGATGTGGTTGGCTGCTTTGAGGCTTTTGACTAGCATGTCGTCAATATATACTTCCATAGTCTTCCCGATCAGTTCCTTGAACATTTTATTCACCAATCTCTGGTACGTTGTCCAAGCATTCTTTAGTCCGAATGGCATGACCTTGTAGTAGTATAGCCCACGCTCAGTGATGAAAGAAGTCTTTTCCACATCAGGTGGGTATATTTTGATCTGGTGATAACCCGAGAAGGCGTCCATAAAACTCAGGAGCTCATGCTTGGACGTGACGTCAACTATCATGTCAATCTTTGGCAAATGAAAACTATTTTTTGGGCAAGCCTGGTTGAGGTCGGTGAAATCTACACACTCTCCACTTCTCCCATTTTTTAGGGGCGACAACAACATTGGCGAGCCAATCTAGGTAATGTGCTTCTCGGATGACATTTGCCTTGTTGAGCTTACCTACTTCTTATTCAATGACTTTTAGGCGTTCAAAGGTGAACTTTCTTTGTTTTTGGCGAATCAGGGGGTGCTTAGGATTGGTGAATAGTTTGTGCATGGCAACTTGAGGGTCAATGCCCGGGGCATCGCCTTTGACAAGGCGAAGACGTCAAAGTTTCTCTTCAAGAAATCCACCAAGGCGGAACGCAGCTCGTCAAAAAGTTCAATACCGATCATAACATGGCGATTAGGATAGACAGGGTGAATGGAGATTGGAACAACTTCTTCCAAGGGTTTGCTATTTTCCGTTTCCCTGGGATCCGTTAAGGTAATCTGTTCCACCTGGTCCCTCAAAGCTTCCATCTCGGCCTCGACGATCTGTAATTGCTATTGGTTGCATGATTTGGGAGAGGGATCAGTCTTCATAGAGAAAATGAAATATTGTCTGGCCACCCTTTGGTTGCCCTTCACCTCGCCTATTCCCGTCGAGGTGAGGAATTTCATCTTCAGGTGATAGGTCGAGGTGATTGCCTTGCCTCCTCCCAAGGTTGGTCGTCCAAAAATGGCATTGTAAGGCGAAGGGCAATCTACCACAATGAAATTTGCCAAACGGTGGTCTGGTGAGGTAGAGTGTTACTAGCAACTTGATCCAACCAAGTGGATTCGTTGCATTTCCTCCAAAACCTACCAAGGGAGTATGGAAGGGGTGCATCTTATCCAGTCCAATCTTTATTTTTTCAAACGCTGAGATGAACAAAATGTCCGCTGAACTCCCATTATCAATCAGGATCCTCTGAACATTGAAGTTGGCGATGACAGCTGAAACAACTAAGGCGTCATCATGAGAGAGGTGTAGGCCTCTCAAATCATCATTATTTAAGGTAATGGGCAGGTGAATATCAATGACCGGCGAGGAGAGGTTATAGACCTCTTCTTCAGCTTACCCAATGGCGCTCCTGGCGTGCCTCTTCTTGGACTAACTTCAACATCCATCGGATCCAAATCTGCCATGAATCACCTGTATATCACCAGCGGTAGGTCTGTTGTCACCATATCTCCTTTTTGGCGAGTTGGGAGGCGGGCGATCAGCAACATATTTTCTCAGGTATCCTCTTTTAATAAGGTCGGTTATCTGTTCTTTCAACTAAAAGCAGTCTTCTGTGTTATGCCCGTGGTCTCATGGAACTCACAATACTTGTTCTTGTTCCTTTTTCGAGAATCGGTCTTGATTTTTTTGGGCCATTTAACGAATTCTTTGTGCTTGATTTTTGTAAGTACTTGGGCGATTGGAGCGTTAAGAGGATGTAACACCAAATCTGGGTGGCAAGGTGGAGTGCGCGAATGTCTATCATTGGTTCGTCAGTTTAAATCCCGATCTGGTCTTTTGTTCCTCGCCTTGTCTCTGGAGTCCTTTCACCTGGTGTCAGGCTCCTTCCTCTTGTCATCCCTTCCTCGCCGTCTTCGTTTAGCTTCAGCCAACTCCTCCGCGGAAATATATTTGTCAGCTTTGCTTTGGAGGGCTGACAAGGTCTTCGGGATGTCTTCGACAGGGAGTCAAATAGTGGGCCCAGACAGAGCCCTTCCATTATCGCCATGATTACCACTTTGTCGCTGGGATCCTCAACTTCCGGTACGGCTTGGTTAAACCGTCTCATGTAGTCCTTCAAGCCTTCCATTTCCTTCTAGTGAATGGTGAAGAGGTGAGAGGTGTTCTTCTTCCTGACTCTATAGCTCATGAAGTTGGCGACGAAGAGACTGCTTAGGTCGCCAAACGAGTCAATGGTTCCAGGAGGCAGCTTTCTAAACCACGACCTCACTGACCCTTTCAAAGTGGCAGAAAAAGCCTTGCACATCACCTCGTTCGAACAACCCTGGAGTGACATCAAGCTCTTGTATGAATCCAGATGATCCATAGGATCCGTCTTCCCTTCGTAGATTTCAAACTAGGTAGGTAGCTTGAACCTGGAGGAAATCCTGGCTCTCAATACTCTCTCCGTGAACGGAGGCTCGGTCTGTATGATCAAGGCATCCATTGTTACTAGAGCGCCTGCCCCAGTGTTAATGGCATCAAGGCGGGTATTAAGATCCCGGATCTTCTGGGAGGTGGAAGTGCTTCGACGCCTGGGTGCCTGATCGTTCCAACGAGGAGACCTTCCTCTCCTGACTTCCTCGCCTTCTGCTCCTGATGTTCCGCTATATGATCGAGACTCCGGAGAGGAACTCCTTTCTTGCCGAGGTTGTAGAGTAGGAGACCAGGGTCGCCTGGCTCGACCAGTACTGTGGTGGCTTTGAGACACTTCGTAATCAGACCGACGAGGTTGGTGTGGCGGGTGGTTTTTAGGGATAGGGGCTGGAGGAACCTGTAGTGGGTTTATGGCAAGGAGTTGCAACAAAATGGCGTTATTCTCATTCATGATCCTCATTTGTTCGGCCATACCGTATATCTCACAGTGGAGGCCCTCGAGATCTGGAGCTTGGATGGTATTGGCCATTGGACGAGCTTTGTTATCTAAAGGGTTGCTGGCACTTGGTCTGGGTAATAAACGGCTGCGCAGGTGCATAGAAGGTCGAGAACTGTCGTTCCTACAGATAGCGCCAAACTGTTGTGGTAAAAGTATGGGCGAGCAACCAACAGTCAATATTGCTCCTCGACCTCCGCACTGGACCTCGACAACTACTTGGGCGACCTGTGCAGCAATGAACAAAAGTAAACTGCCGGGGTAAGGCCACTCAAAACCTCCTCGGCGTACGAATCAAGCCAAGGCGATAAGGAAATAATCAAGGTAAAGGAATAGCACAAAGGACTGTGTATTCGGTGTGGATTGAGCGTACCTTTGCATAATGGGGGAGCAACCTTTATATAGTTTGAGATTGGAGATCCGTGTGAGGATATCACGGAGAGATCTTCGGGTGGCTATGTTTGGGAAGTATATCCCTGAAACACTAGAATGATGGTAGGAGGATGCCATATGGAGAGCAGCCCGCAATCATAGGTGCCATGATGGAGATGGTCCCCTTCAAATATAGCTCAAGGGTACTAGTTTGTTAGTCAAAACCCTCAAGGAACACCAAATAATTTTCTTCCCTCCCCATCAAATATCCACCACCTTCTTTATGGTAAGAGAAAGACAAAATTTACAATACTAATAAAATGTTATAATCAATTGTGATGAATATTACGATCAAATGTTATAAATAAGGTGTATGTTAAAAATAATAAAAAATAATGTATTACATATCATTGTGGGACTTTTTATGGTAAAAAAATTATGATTTGTTTCTGTTACCGTCGGTTATGGTGAATGTTATGATTGGTTTTGATAATATTATATCTGGGAGTACTATATGTACCATTTTTGAGGGGTGTACAACCGCTCCCGTAAAAGAAACATATAAATGACACACATTTGTATAACATTTTCACACAACATTCACCAGTCATTTTTTATCAAAAAAAATATCGTAATATTTATTACAATGAAATGTAATATACTATTTTTTACTATTTCTAACATACACGTCCCTTGTAACATTATCACAACAATCTTAACACACCACAACTAAGTGTAATGTTTTATGATATACGTGGTGTGTACCATAGATTTTGCCATAATATGAACAACTGAAATTGAAAACTTGATTCAAAAATTATGTTAGAACAAAAAAATGCAAATAGAAATACAACTAAGTCCCCATTTGTGGTGGGGAAAAAAATCAAAAAAAAAAAATAACTTTTTAATTTTTTTAGGTAAAATGGGACAAAAAACCACCCCCTACACTCATATAAACTCACTCTAAATAAACTTATCCCAAACACCCAAAAAAATCAAGATTTTTTTAGCAAAAACACATGTCCCAAATGGGGTCTGAATATGATGTTCATAAGAAAAATTAGTAGTCTCAAGAATAATATTAGAAAGTGTTAGAATAATTTTTTTCAACACACTAATTTTACGTAGAAGTTATAAGAAAAACTTATTAAGAATATTACGGTATGAGAGGTTCTAAATGTAAACCAATTTGGTCTCAGTATAAACCAAAAAAAAAAATTATTACAATTCTAACCTTAAATAAAATTACCAAACCCGATCATATTTTTGCGCACACACAACAAAACAGCGGTTGGAAAGAGAGGCTTGGGGGTGTGAATGGGTGGGCGGTGGAAGGTGGAGGATAGTGGTGGTTTGTGGTGGGTGTATACCTAGGTTTTGGACTTTGAAAGGTTAAAGAAGG
>BRYF01000001.1:7040000-7042500 GCA_030159135.1 Actinidia polygama | reverse complement strand
CAAAAAATAATATAAAAATTTTTTAAACATTTTTTTAATTTTAGAGGAAAAAAATATAAAAATATATAACTTCTGATATAATTTCTAAAAATATATAACTTCTGAAAAAAATATAAAAATAACAAGATCACTAACGACAAATTTTCTTTTTTAGTGGATGTTTTTAAGTTTGATAAAAAAATTATATTTTTTAAATTCCTCTCACCAAAATAAATTAAATAAATATTAAAAAATTAATTTAAACAAAAAATCATAAATTAATTCTTTGAAAGATCCTACCCACCTAAGGTAACGCAGTGTCTGGCATTTATTGGTTGCCTGCCACGTGTCAGGTACTGGGCATTTGATTTTTCACTTGTCTTTTCTCTGGGGACAGGTGTTGTCTTGTCCTTATTTTCAGAACATCTTTCAACCCTATTTCTCCATTTTGCATTACGCTAATGTTTTTGTTTTTGTTTTTATAGCACCAAGGTTTTGTGTCACTATTGGCCATAGGTTGGCTTAATACTCGAGACACTTTCTAAATTATCGTCTTATCGTATTTTATGCTCTCATCTAAAAAATAAATCAAATTAAGCCTATAAATTATTTACACCACCTATGTTACTAATTTGTTTGATAATATGGACGGAATTAGATAAAATATTGTTTATGTACTTCAATTAGTTTTTTTTTGATCAAAATGCAATTTTCAGCGAAAAAAACAAGACTCACAAATGAATGGAGTTTTGTGACTATAATGACTGTATAAAGAGCTTTGATATGTTTCTTACCAAAAACAAGAATATTTTGGCCACAAGGTTTTTAATTGAAGCATACGAATGACATCTGATTTATTTTCATCCATGCCGTCCGTATTTCACACGTGATGCAGGTAAACAATTGAGGAAGTTATTCTGATTCATTTTTTAGATGAGATTTTAGATGAGAGAAGTAAAGTAATACAACGTGATAGCTCAGGGGGCATATGAGTAATTAAGCCATTTATTATAGATTTTTTGAGTTGATTTAGTTTTTGAGTTTTCTTAATTTGTTTTACTGTGTAATAATTATTGAGAGAAACCTGAAAGTACTATTGGCCCTAATTTGGCCAAGATTTTTTTTTAAAAATTTTTAGGTGCTTTGACTTTTTATTTTTTACGGTTTTAGTGAACTTATTTTACCGTTTGATAAAAATTTATATATTTTCGATTATTTTGATAAGAGAAATCTGAAAATATAAAATAATTATTCAAATTAAAAATAAAAAATATATACTCGATAAATTAGTTATTTTTTCTTTGTCTTTAGTATATTTTTTCTAAATTAAATAAAAAAATTATATTTTTAGATTAATCCTTCTATAAAAAAATAGATAAAATAAAAAATTTAATCAAACGATAAAGAAATTCACTAAAACCGAAAACAACGCAAAACTGGGTCTTACTCCTAACCCCAATAAAAGGCCCACAGTGAAGATGAATATGGACCATATTTGATTTAGAGTCAGACCATGGTTTAAAGCTTTTGGAATGTCATAAGATTTTTCTGAAAGATTCACATTCATTAATTGGCCTTTATTTCCCCCACCAACTTAGTACTATCAAGTTTCCTAAATGGTTGAGCTGGTGGCCTAGATTGACTACAAAATTATTCAGGGTCTTAGGACCACAGAATAATTAATTACTTTGCGATTGGACTATATGCATGGCCGTGCATCCATATTTTCAATTTTTTGTACCGAATAACGAACCTCAATCTCAAACTATTGTAGGGAAGTTATAAAGTGCCCTTTTGGCAAGTCTATTAGGCGTTGAACTTAAAAGTGAGTGATTAATTGGTCTATTTAGTGGTGGTGAGAATGATTGGAGGAGCTAGGGTGATGGGGGCGATCAATGACGGGTTATGTTAGCAGTAGTGGTGGCAGTGACGGAGTCAGAAAAAAATATTGAGTGGGGTAATTATTGAAAAAAAATAATTATGGGGGGCATTTATAATTTTTTAGGGGGGCAAATTGAAAAAAGGAATCTAGAACTATAGATAAAAAAAATTCAAACTTGAGGGGGGCAACTACCCTTCTTGGGCCTATACTGGCTCGGCCCCTGAGTGGTGGGGTCATGAAAGAGGGAAAAAAAAAGAGAGATAATTATATAGAAAGGATTAAAAAGAGAGACAAAAGTTGTGGATCGATTATGGGAAGAGTGGTGGCGGTGGTGGTGGTGGTGGTGGTGTAGGGAAGAGACGATGGAGAAAGGGAGGCGAGCGGTACCATTGTTTTCGAGGAAGTGACATAATTGACAAAAGAGATCAATGTAATCCCCAAAACACGAAACCAATCTCGATTGAGCCTAAACCTTATGAGAGGCTGGTATGATTTACCCAATAAACAATCATAAGCCTTCTTAAAGTGATACATTTTCCAAATCAAAATAAGGAATAGGAAAAATTACCAATAAATACTATTTATTTTTCCTAGATTACAATTGAGTCCTATAACATTTGAATATCTAACTTATATTTT
>BRYF01000001.1:6840000-6847500 GCA_030159135.1 Actinidia polygama | reverse complement strand
ATTTTTGAGTTTTTACGTTTGTAGTAAAAAAGATTAATCGTTTTATCAAAATTTTATATTTTTTCAATTCCTCTTGATTAGAAAAGTCTAAAAATATAAAAATTTCTATCTAATTTAAAAAAATATTAACTAAAGACAAAAAAAAAACTATTTTTACTCGATAAATTAACGAGCTTTTGTCTTTAATGAAATCTTTTTCAAATTTAAATTTTTTTAACAATCTTTAAATTCTTCTCATTAAAAAAGAACCCAAAAAGTATTAGTAAAATTTTTTTTATTAAAGACAAAAATACTCGAAGGGTAAAACAACAGAAAATTTTATATTATTATTATTATTATTATTGTTCGATGTTAACTACTCTATGCTATAATTTCTGGTGTAATATAGAACTCGCCGACAGTTGGTTTGGAAGGTGAGTATGGAGAGAGAAAGAGAAGGTGTTTCAAATTAATTTGTTAGGTCTCTGTTTTGGTCCACATATAAGACGACATTTACAGAAGACGACTCATGTCAAAAATCTAATAATTGTCCAGTTGGATTTGTAGGAGTACGTACAATGTCACTCGTGCAATGGCCCGGCCGAAGGATCGTAGGAAGTCTTGTGTTTAGGAAAGTAAGTTCACATGAGCTTCCTAAGAAATTGTTTTTTTAAGAAATAAGAAAGAAAAATGCCATCTAATTATGTTATCCCCCCCTTATATTGTCATTTGTGCAATTCCCTTGTTTACCTTGGATTATTTTTAAAATAATATTTTTTTTATTTTTGATTTTTTTCGTTATTAGTAAAGTAATAATTATTTTATATTTTTTTCGCTTTTTTTTGACGAAAGAACTTTGACAATGTAAATATTTTAGTCATATTTGAAAAAAAATCAATTAAAGACAAAAAGAAAATAGCTGATTTGTTGGGTAAAATATATTTTTTTGGGGGTGGACTTTTTTAAAAATTAGAAGATAATTTTTTATATTTTTCAAACTACTCCGGTCAAGAGTACCCTAAAAAATACTCATTTTGATCAAATTGTTATAAAAAATTATTTATTTGGACACCAAATCAATTTTGGTTTCAAACTCTCTATGGTCAAGATATGGCCATAAAAAATGAGACTCAAAATTCCTAATTTTATAGGGATCTATCATTTTTGAAAATGTAAAAAAACAAGACCTTATGAACTACTTTGTCTAGTGAAATTGATCAAAATAAATTTGTTCATCCACTTAATAAGTACTGTTTGCCCATTAATTAAATTGTGCATATCATAAACGAGTAACTTACAAACAAACCCTAGATCCCTTAAATAACTCTTATATAAAAAAACTTGCAACGTGAACCGAATAAAGAATACCAAGTATTAACAAAACAGTTAGACTTTGATCCATTTGCCCATTAATCGAATCGTACTCTGAAATAAACCCTAAATCTCCAAATGACTCTATATAATTAAGAAAATTTTTAATTCAAATCAGATAAAATTTACCCAATAATAAAACTGATCAAGCCTAACACAATTTGCCCATTCATCGAATCGTGCACGTCGTTAAACTAGTTATGAGCATAATTTGGGGATTCAACACACCACTCACACTCTACATGTCTGATTATAGAATTTTTTGCAAAAAAAAAAAATATAACACAAATTGATTGATGGAAAAAGGGGAGGTGGTGACTGACAAGATTAGGGTAGACATGAGGTGATGGCCTCTTTAAATTAGATACTCCAAGAACAAATAGATACACCAAAATCAAGAAAAATCTGGACAAATCAAGTACAATTTTGTACAATATCAAGTGTACCAAGAGCTTGAAGAGATGGATTTTGGACCCACCCCATATCTTGGCCCATACAGGCTGTGATCATGAATTCAGATAGGGCCAACCCTAATTAAGGATCTTCATGCAGACTCTTATTTTTTCCTGCATATGGTCAACAGATGTTTCATAACTCATGGGCTACTAACAAGTAAATAGCAATAATTCAACTATTGGAAAGAGTGATTGATGTGTGTTTGCCAATTTTGAAGGCTTTTTAAACTAGTGTTATGGGTACTCAAATTTTGCACCCCAAATGCACACCTGGGTGAGGTGGAGCATTTGGATTGATTGGGTGTGGGGTCCACCCAGTCATGTCAGCCAATCCAAATGCTCCACCTCACCTAAGTGTGCATTTAGGGTGCAATATTGAGGTATCCATATCATTTTCTGACTTTTTAATAGGAGAAGGTTTACCGCCAAACCCTAAATTGATGGGTTGCCTATTGCCTTAGGAATGAATGGAAATAATTATTCAGAGCTATTGGAATATGACACGACAATTCTTAAAATTCATATATACTTGGTGGTAAGTCTTGTACAAATGTATACTTTTATCAGGGATAGACCCAAGGGAGTCTGCTGGGAGCGACTGTCACCCCAAGGTTTTCAAAAAAAATTCTAGTTATAAAGTAGTATTAGCTATTAATATTTTTAAATTATCTAGATTCGCCACCCAATATTAAAATGAATATTGTATTTCCTACGAAAATTATAAATTTTATGTTTTGTGTATCTAAAATTAAAATCATGCGTCTGTCTCTTAGCGCTACAAAGGACCAAAGAAAATTTTGTTAATATTCACGAGATAGGATATTTCTTTATATATCTTATATTTGCCCTGCCAATGCTTAAACTTGGGTGGAATAGGTTGAAATGGCTGAGGTTGGGCTGAGGTTAATAGAGGATCCGCCCAAAACCAATATTTTGCTAATAAAGCTTTCATCTTGGGCTGATGAAGAAAAGTAATTGGGCTCATAAAACGGGCCTTGCCCGGCCTATAATTCCCTGAGAGGGTGATCTAATTTATTTTCCAACCTCAAATAAATATTAAAAAAAAGGTACTAAATTGATATTTGAAAAATAAAAAACAGAAATAAATTCAATTCATGTTGTCCCACATGGAAGTAATCGACTTTGATATAGTTTTCAGTTCTTACTTTTCAGAAAAACACAAAAAATAAATAGGGCGACTTGTTTCCAAAAACTGTTTTTTGAATTACGAAAGAATATTCTCAAATAATGGTAAAAAATAATCGATTGTTTTCAACTTTTTCTTGTTTTTGTTTTCTGTTATAAATGGAATTATCAATATTTTATGTTGAATCGAGAAAAAAGTTGCATATTAATTTTAAGATATTAATGACAAAGAGAAGGATATTTAAGCCTAGGATTTAGGTTCCAGTACGACACTATAGCCCCGTAGTGTCCTTTTTATGAGCTTGTCATTCACTCATTTTTATAATCGGAATTGTTCAAATTATAAAGTCCGATGAGTATGCATAAAATCAAGTCGATCGAACATTAATAGCCAAACAATAGAATGTTATTTGTCTTATAATATATTCAAAAACTTATACTTGTCGTTCAATTGTTTTAACACAAATGTGTTTAGATCGTATAATTACTAATGTTTAATAGATTTAATTTTTTTCATAGATGATTAACTCAACGAGTTTTATAATATCAACAGTTTAGATAATTATAATGAACATAAAGCAGACCCATTTTAAAAGCACTACAGTAACTCCAAATCCAAGTATATCCTTCCTGAACACGAAAAAGGAAAATGAAAACGAAGAAAACAAAAAAGAATACGTTTCGATTGGTCTCACAATTATGTCAAGTGTGCATGATTTGACATTATCACACATACGCAAACTTTATGTACTTAAATATGGTCAATTTAATCTGGTCAATTTATGATATGGTGGCAACACACACACACACACACACACACACACACACACACATATATATATATATACACACATTATGGTCCAACACTCACTTTGTCATTACAGCTATATTATTCTAAAGAATATGGTGTCCAAATATCTACTTGTGGCCATGTAAAAATGATATACATAACTAGAATCACGAATAAGAACTATTTTTGTAAGCTTTTCAATATAAATTGTAATACCCTTAATTATTTTTACCTTATTAAAGTAAGAAAAAAAATATATTAATACACTAGTAGAATTTTAATATTTTTTGGGGATTTTTATGATAACATAATTTTTATCCAAAAAGATTTTTTAATAAAACAGAACAGAAAACTGAATACATGTCTACTTTGGGGACACATGTAAACCACACATGAAATGGGCCATGTGGTACCATGTGGACCACATGATGGGGGGAGTGGTTCACCACTTACCCATACCCCTTTGTCCTCCAGCAAGTAAGCTGGGAGCTTGCACGCCAAAAAGGAAGAGAAAGAGAGAAAAAGGGGAAGAGGAAAAGAGAGAGAAAGACTGTTGTGAAAAAGAAGGGAGAGAAAGAGAAAGAAAGAAGAAGAAGGAAAATGATAGAAAAATAAAAATAGAGCAAAATTCACTTACGTTCTAAGTAATCATTTTTCCGAGCTTTTTAGTTTTTATAATCTTCGTACACTTCGAAAAATACATAACCATCCCATCTAAGATTAACATACTACATAATGGAATAAAGTTTGATAATACGTCAAAAATAGGTCATATATACGTTACGGTAGGATTGAAATTCAATTAGAAATTAAGTCTTGTTTTTCGTAAAAAACAGTCAGTTAGTATTTTGGGCGTAACTCCCTCATATAACAATATGTAGACTTTATTCAAGTTGCGTATAAAAGCTATTTCAAATACCTAATTTTTTTTATTTCTAAGTGTTTTTCCTGATTTAGAGGTTTAAAAACTCAAAACAAGCTTGGAAGTCAAAACAGAAAAGAAAAAAAATATATTATGTCTTGTCCTCGACCGGTCCAGCTTTTCTAGAAAACCTTCTGTCTTATCCTGAACCAGTTCAGGTTTTCAGAAAATCTATTGTTTTATCCTGAATTGGTCCATTTTTTTCCCGATCGATTCAACTTATCAATTTGAAACTCAATTAATTTATTTAGTACCCGATTTACTTCCAATACCTTATACACACTTACTATTCTTAGATTAGACACATTATACGGTAATCCAATTAGACAAATAAGGTAAACGAAAAGACAATTAAAGAAAGAAGACTAAATTTGAAATTTGTTAATTATAGGACCGAAAACCGAAAAACCCTTACCTTAACATACGAGCGGGAAGAAAGAAGTGATATAACACATGTTATAAGGATGGACTCACGTGTATAAATGGGTTGGGTCGTGACATAAATAACACAATCCAAATAAAGCACAAAAAGTCAAATATCACAATTATTCTTAGACCCATAGTTACCTAACGAATTATATACAAACATAAATTATAAATAAAATCTTTAAACGGATTAATGTGACTGATCATTTAACAAAAATAGGCATGTCACATCATTTTATATATGCTTTTGGAATATAAAGATGATGTATAAATAACATTTTTTGTACTCCAATTCCAATCTATATTATTGAAACCTAAAATAAAGGCCATGTGGAGGCAGAGCCAGAGGGAAGAGATTGTTTGAAGAATTTTGAGAGTAATGAAATTATTGCTTTTAGGATTGGAATGATCTACAATAAGGGCCGTTTGATGGATTGAATTAATATATATATATATATATATATATATATATGTGTGTGTGTGTGTGTACGCACGTGCATGCGCGCACGTGTGTAATAGCATAAGATGACTAGTCCAATCGGATTCATAATGAGAGGAATTAGTAATCATTCCATCCAAGTGTTGCATATCTAATGTTTTGTACTCTTAGTACCACTAATTATGGTCCTATGGAATTTGTAGAAAACAATTCCATCTCCAATTTGGCAAACTTTAATTTGCAAATGTCTAGAGCATCCGTATCAATCTCACTGTCTGAGTTAAAATTTAACTTAAAAATTGTATATTTTATTTTAACTAGTTTTTTTTTTAAGCTTCATCGGCATCCCTATTAGGAAAAAACATAAAAAAAAAGTAGACAAAAAATGAATAATTCCTAATAAAAATGATTAAGAATTATAACAAAATTAAATTCGTGAGGATTTTTGGCAAGCTTGATGTGAACTATTTTTTTTTAAAAAAAATCATTATCTAAATTCGTCAAAAAAAAAATGTTAGCTAGCATGATGTGGATGCTTTTATATAGGCTTGGCATATTATATTGTGTGTGTGTATATGTATATATATATATATATCATTGGGAATTGGAATCTAATTGGTGATAACCATGTGGATGATGATTCTAAAAGTGCCAAACAGGCAGCTGTACTAAACTTGGAGAGTAGACAAGTAAGTAGCTAGATTTTCAGCATAAAGTATGTGGTGATCTCAGAGTCCAAGCGTTTCCTTCGCTCTCCAATCATTTAAACCATCTTTCCATCTTGGTTATGGCAATAGTGACAAGTTTGTGACCATCGCATTCACATATATGAATGATCAAATCAAGTTCACTTTCCTTCAAAGGCAGAGTTTGAATTTCATTGCACTGATATAATATATATTTTTAGGACGAGTAGTGCTATGGATACCCTAATGTTGCATCACAAATGCACATTTGGGTGATGTGGTATATTTAGATTGACTGGGTGTGGGGTCCACCCAGTCATGTCAGCCAATCCAAATGCACCACCTCACCCAGATGTGCATTTGGAGTGCAACATTGGAGTACTCATAGCATTTTTCTTTTAGGACTTGGCTGGTATGTATTCCTTTCTTTATATGGATTGCACCGATGTAGTTTAAGAATTTTTATTTTTATTTTATATTTATTTTAATAATTTAAATTATTTATATTTTAAATTTTATAATAATTGAACACAATTCAGTCTCTATTTAATATTATTTTATAATTTAATAAATGAGTGTGACACATATAATTATACGCATATATCTTAATATAAATTGATATTGATCGATTATTAATTTGCATTCAATTAATTTAAATTTTTATAATATTAAATTTTATAATGAAATTCACAATATAACAGTTTAAATTATCAAAATTGACTCAAAACGGAGCCCAAAATTCTATGCTGCAAAAAAAAAAAATTATTATCCGTAGGGAACCGTATACTTAAAAGTTACTAGCAAAGTTTAATTTGGCGGCATGAGCTGTCATATTTCAGGTTCATACTTTATTGATTTTTAGGGGAAAAAATTGAATGATTCAATAATATTATTTGATGTATGATTTTTTTTTTAATGAATAATAAGTATCATTGTGAAAATAAATTACAGAAATTATAAAATCACGTGCTTTTCATTAATTGAATTAATCCAATATTTTCATGAATAATGTACAATATGGGTGATCCGATCATCAAAATAGATTACGTGACCCAACTTCACCATTAATTATATGTTCTAGTACTACCATTTCCTATTCATCTACCATTAATTATATATTTTTATTTTTTTTCCAATGAACAAAATAATAATGTGATAACACGAATTAATATAATGTCTTGAAATATTGAATAATTACTATGATTTTCAAGTCCTCGTTTGAGATAGCTGAAAAAAATTTTTTTTTTTTAATTAGAAAGGTAAAATGGATTAAAAAAAATAAATTT
>BRYF01000001.1:6755000-6757500 GCA_030159135.1 Actinidia polygama | reverse complement strand
CCACCTTTAAAAACTAGCTTATAAAAAGAGGGTGTCCAAGAAGCTTATATTAAAATGTTTAGACCCGTTTTTAATCGACATGGGACTAAGGATAACATTCTTATAAACCTTCTTAAAAATAAAAACAGAATTTAAGAAAGAGTCTCACTTCGAGGGAAAAACCTCCATTAGTTCACTTTGAAGAGAACTTATTCTCACCATCTTTCATTCATAAAGGTATTATACATACGTGAGAATGTTAACTAACTTAACCCATGATCCTAAAAGTAGGATAACTCCCTTATCCCACTACCCCACTACTTCTATCCCTAATTAATTTCTAATAAATAGTAAAATAAAATATAAAATATTTTAATAAAATAAAAATACGTAATTTATTATGAGATTGAGAAATTTTTCAGTGCTTTTTCTAACAATAATTTTCAACAAAAATGATAATTTTCACTTTATAAGCAGTGGGAAATTACCTAAATAAAAAAAATCCAATCACAAATTCTGGACCCAATTAAAAATGTATTCCTACTTCCCTGAAAATGTAAATTTTTTGTACAAAATTAGGAAAAAATCTACCAAATCTATCAATTAAATTTGACATTTCTCGTATTTATTGAATTTTCTTTCTAATTAGATTATAACTATTATATTTTCATACTCCTCTCCTCTCGTCAATAGGAAGCGAAAAAATATATGATTCTGATCAAATGGTTTAAATTTTTTACTAAATACAAAGAAAATCAAAAATCAAAACAGAAAATAACACTAAATAAATAAATAAAAAAGTTAGGAAAGCTCCGCCAATAATTTAACCTCCAAGGGATTTGTGAGCCCAAACGCGTTTTAGCTTGATTATAATCAGGCATTTATTAGTAGATGGTAGAATTAATTTTTCAAATTAGTCTGTTCTTCGTCCAGATACGGAGTTATCAAATAAAAAACTTTCCTTATAACTTCATCGATGGAGTTCCAAATTCCGATAAATTCAATATTCACGAAAACAAATTAAAGGAATTAAAATTGGTATGAAATTAACTGTCGGGCTCACTCAGATCCTCTTTAATTCTTATATGGAATTTCTTAATTATTTCAACTTTATAATTAAGAAATTCTCAGAATGGACCCCACATGATGCTTATCAATTCTGTCTTACCATGTTGCACGTCACACTGAATATGCGCGTGCACCGACGATCTCACCCGTTCATTTGTGGGATACTCTTTGATCCTAAGGTAAAAAACAAATGTTGTTTAGATGAATACCCCACATGATGCTTATGCCTCTTGATTTATTTGGAGTTTCTGGTTTTTGAGTTTTTCGTTTTTAGTGAATTTTTTATATTATTTAATTAGAATATTATATTTTTTAGTTTTTCTTGATTAGAAAAGTTTGAAAATATATAAAAAAAAATTATTTGAAATCAATTTTTTTACTAAAAACGAAAAAATTAAAAACTAAGATAGCTAAAAAACTTAAAATAAAGCCAGACCAAACAAAGCAATTAGTTTTATTCAAAACCTCAATTATTCTCATTTTTTTCTAATAAATTTTAAGGTTGTGATTTATGCCCACATTTCACCAAATATATTTCATATTTTGTCAATTTTAAAAAAAAATTAAAATTATGATTTCTTAAATTTTTACAAAAAATTATTAATAATCTAAAAGCTATATATATTTTAACAGAAAATGGGTGTAAAGTAAAAATTGGGACTCCTTTCTATTATTTGATGAGGTCTATATAGTTGG
This sequence comes from Actinidia polygama, assembly GCA_030159135.1. NCBI lineage: Eukaryota > Viridiplantae > Streptophyta > Magnoliopsida > Ericales > Actinidiaceae > Actinidia > Actinidia polygama. The sequence continues at coordinate 6,755,757 of BRYF01000001.1, read as the reverse complement.
AAGCTCAAAAAAAATCGTTTTAAAAAATAAAAAATGAAGAATAGTTGAAGCAATTTTAATCTTCATCTTAAGCTATATTTGAATTTAACAGTTAAATTCTCTAATTTCTTTTGCCTACCAAATGTTAATTCAACTTCTCTTACAGTCCAGTGCATGCAGTTCAAGTATTTTGAATATTTTTTTAGGTATATTTTAGTCATTTAAACCGTTCATATTGTAGACTTAACCAATAAATCTAATAAAATAAAAAATTAAGTTGATCGGATAAAAATAAATAGTCGATCGATATTAATTTATATCAACATAAATAAGTATAATTTTATGTATCATACTCATTTATTAAGTTATAAAACAGTATTAAATGAATATTAATTTATATTTAATCAACGTAATCTATAATATAAATAATTTAAATTATCCAAATAAAATTTAAAATTCTTAAACTACCCCACCTGTCCAGTCAAAAAACTGGAGTGCACAAAAGTTGTGTCCCTTTCTCAACTTTAATATGAATTTATGATGTCGTGGGTTTTGAAGTGAAGGCCTAGCCCAAGTGGTATAGGAAGGCCTTACCCAGACTTTGGTATGGGGTTAACACTTCACAAGCCCCAGGACATAACTCAACTGGTAAAAGGTGAGGGTGGTGTGATGCCAGCCTAGCTCGCAGCTATCGTGTGAAAATCCGATTTCTGAAAAATGAAAACGGATCATTGGCAAGCAGAGTTTCAAGGCAAGACTTCAACCCTGTGCCACTTGA
>BRYF01000001.1:6742500-6747500 GCA_030159135.1 Actinidia polygama | reverse complement strand
ATGTCGCAAGGCCTGAACAATGGCATAGAATTCCACATCATAAGTGTTGTCCTTCAGTTTTGCCCCATTCAACTTCTCACTGAAGTAGGCCACTGGTTTGGACTGCTGGCTCAAAATCGCGTCGATTCCCACCTTGGAAGCATCAAAATGCAAATCGAACGGCTGTGTAAAATCTGGTAGGATTAATACGGGGGCAGATATCAGCTTCAGTTTGATTACCCTGAATGCCTCAGATGCCGCTTCTATCCAAGAAATTTTTTTCGTCTTCATGCAATCTGTAATAGGAGTCATAAGGGTACTGAAATGTGAAATAAAGTTCCTATAGAAAGCATCCAGTCCATGGAATCTTCTTACTTCGATATAGGCCATTACTTGATTGCTTCAACCTTCGAATCATCCACTGAAATTCCATCTTTCGACGCCATATATCCCAAAAAAGCACCTTGTCCGACAAGAATTCGCATTTTTTTAGAGTCCCAAACAACACTAATTTACGTAAGACTATAAGAACTTCTCGTAGGTGCTGAATATGATTCTCTGGATCAGGGTTGTATACGAGGATATCGTCAAAATATACCACTACAAACTTACAAGTAAAAGGCCTTAATACCTGATTCATCACCTGCATAAATGTACTAGGAGCGTTGGATAATCCGAAGGGCATGACCAGCCACTCATATAAACCTTCTCGAGTCTTGAAAGTTATTTTTCCCTCATCCCTGGGTCTGATCTAAATCTAGTGTATCCACTCTTTAGATCTAGTTTGCTGAACACATGTGCCCATGTCAACTGATCCAAAAGATCATCCAGCCTAGGGATAGAAAAGAGGTATTTGACTATGATTTTATTGGTAGCCCGGCTGTCCACACACATCCTCCATGACTCATCTTTCTTCGGAGTCAGCAAGGCTGGAACTATACAAGGACTGAGGCTCTCCTGAACAAATCCCTTACACAGCAACTCCTCGACTTGTCATCTAAGCTCCTCATGCTCCGTCGGACTCATCTTGTAGTGAGTTCGGTTTGGCAGGTTGGAACCCAAAACCAGGTCAATATCATGTTGTATATCCCGCAATGGTGGCAAGCTGTCGGGTAAGTCAGTAGGAAAAACATCCTTAAATTCGTCCAGCAAAGGTTGGATGATCTCCGGGACAACTTTGATTGCTTGAACTCTCTGCTCCTCCTTCCCAATCAAGATATAGATAGCTTGGGTGGTAGTCAGCTCCTCCTTAAACTGTGCTCGAGTCAGTAGGGTGGTACCCTCCCCAGCTTATGGTTTGGGTATATTCTCCTTAGTCGGCAGTAACACTATTTTGGTGGTATTGAACAGCAAGCTATAGGTATTCGCACGCCTATCATGTATCACCCTCCTATCATACAGTCATGGTCGCCCCAACAATAAGTGACATGCATCCGTTGTCACAACATCACACCATGCCTGGTCTTTATACTTAGGACCTACAGAGAATGAAACTAGACAACATTTTGAAACTTTAACATCGTTACCTTTCTTCAGCCATGCTAGTTTGTAGAGAGAAAGGTGTTGCTTCATCTTCAATCCCAATTTTTGCTTGGCCTCTTAGAAAATCACGTTTTCACAACTTCCTGAATCGATGACAAAAAGGCACACCTTGCCACCGATAGTGTAAGTAACTAAAAGATATTTTTGCAAAGTCATGCATCTTATTCTATCTCATTGAGTGAAAAACAGGCTCGGCAGACCACTGACAAATGACCACAATCTCCTGAAACAAGTTCCTCTAACTTGGGATAGATAGGTTCCTCAGATTCTATAGTCGGGTCGGGTTCACCATTCCATTGTTCTGCCTCCTCTTTTTTCTCCATGAACATATTCTTTCCCTGACGCTCTCCCTTCCTATATTCTGCAGCACGATGCCCTGGTTCCTCACACTTGTAACACTTAAAACCGGAAGTTGAAGATCCTGGCTTAAATTGTGTACCAGCAGGCTTTGTTGTTACTGCCTACGTGTTCACTGCCCTGCCAGATTGTGTGTTGGTTCCTGTTTGGTTTGTAGTGCTCCAATTGCTAAGGCTAGATCTGCGATTGGACTACTTCTCCAATTGTAGAGCCCATTGATGTGCATCTGAGATAGAATACAGATCAAACAGGTTTAGGGTATCCTAAAACTGTGGACGTAGACCACCAATATAACGTGACACCAACTGCTCCTCTATCTTCGCCAAATCATTCCGAGCCACCAACTGATGGAATTTAGTGGTATAGTCATCCCCCGAGCAAGAACCTTGCCGCAAATTATGTAACATCTGGCGTGAGTAGTTATGGGGTAAGAAAAAAGCCCTCATGTATTTCTTCAACTTCTCCCAAGAATTAATCTTTTGTTTTTCTTGTCGATTTTTGGTGAGTTTGGTTTGTTGTCATCATGCAACAGTCTTGCCTCGGAATCTGGTATCTACCAAAGGCACCCGCTTCTCCTCGGGAACTTCTTTAAACTCCAGAATATCCTCCACAGCATTGACCCAGTCCAAGAAATCCTCTGCCGCCAACCCTCCATGGAATTCTGGTATGTCTATCTTCAACCCAGAACCCAGCCTCCCAAAGAAAATCACGGTTGTTTGGGATAAATCTATGTTCCCTCATTTCCCTAGGCGGGTGATCACCAAAAGGATTGGAGGCCTCATCATCAGAAACCTCCTCCTCTGAAGTATGGTTTCTTGGATGATGGAGAGGTTGACGTCCAACTTACAAGGCAGTAAACTGGGCCAACACAGTCTCCTGTAGTTGCTCCAATCGTTGCTCCAATAGTTGGAACTGCTCCTTAGTGGTAACATCGCGGCCAACATCGTCATGATCGTAAACATTCGCGAGGTTAGCCATTCGAGCATCACCTCCTCGGCCTCAATTTGAAGCATCACCGATAATCATGATCGGCTCTGATACCAATTGATGCAGGAATAGCGTGAAGGGTGTTAGCCAATCCAAGCAAGACACAAAACACAATAAGAGAAATTAATTCTCTGAAAATATTCGATAATATTATTGATCAAAAATTGCCTTAGGACGAAAGCCCTTACATTATTTATAAAGCCAAAAACCCTAATTACCAAATTAAACTCAAAAATTTAGAAAATTATCAAAAAAGAAAAAATTCAAATTAGAACCAAATCTAGATTCTAGATACCTAAAGAAACACATACCAAAAAACCTAGCCTAAATCGAAATTATATAGACTAATTAATGAGGAAATAAATTTTGCCTAAAATGGCAAGATCGCCTTTTTTGAGGCCTAAACGGTATAATTTGTCCAAAATATGGCGTAGGTCACGGAAAAGCCTTGAGTCTTGCTAGTTGGGCCGTTTCCCATCAAACTAGGGCCTTTCGGCCCAGTTTGGACGTCGTCGGCCCGGGTCAAAATCTATCCTGGTATCTCATGTATGTGAGAGCTATATTATCTGCGTCAGTAATCAAATACAATATAATATTATTAAGAAAAATGGTAAATTTAGTTTATTTGTATTGCATTTTCTTTGAATCATGCATTCAACTTATTACTAACATATTTGAGACCTCTATAATCTCCGTATTTAGGGCTGCAAACTGAGAGAGAGAGAGAAAAGAGAAGAGGGTGGTGGTTCATTACACAGACCCTTTGTTCGGAGGGTTGATGTGGTTAGGGTTTGTCTTTGTCAGTTACAGGAACAGGGTTGTAGGTGGGGCATTGCATACACACTGCTTTGTTGAGTCTCTTAAGGAGAATTAAATGCATTTGGTTGCCTTTTAGCCAAAGAATTCATAGTACCTATTACCCCTAAAGCTGCATTCTGGCTTTTTCAGATTCATTCGAAGTATTTATGAGACCCCCTCAATTATTGTATTCTTCCAGAAAAAACTGAAATCAATTATTGTAATCCTCCAAAAAAAAAGTGAGAAAAATATATTTTATCTGTGGTTCATTATTCTATTTTAGAATATAAAATATATGTCTACTTTTTAAAATTAACAAAGAAAAATATGCAATTTTTTTATCATTTCTTTTCTATAACATTTCAACGAAAACAAAAATTCAAAAGTACTAATTACAAGGGTAAAACTATAAAATCAATGAAAATTAGATGGTGTTCCTTAAAATGTTAGATCCCAATAAGGGACCAGCAATATGGTACAAATGGAGTAAATATTAGACTTTGTTTGTTCAGTTTTCCTAATCAATTTCGTAGAATATTTTTTCAAAATTTGTTTTTTGAGAACAAAAACATTACTTATTTTCATATATTATTTATTTTAAAGCGAAATTGATTTTTGAAAATTTGAAGACAATCTTTTTTAATATTTTCTAAAAAATGAGTTATGTTTGGAAAATTCTCAGAAATCTTGTTTCAAAACCATCAATCATATAAAATTTTTGAATACTATTTTAAAAAACTCGTTTTGAATACTGAAATAAAGGTGATTCGTATGTGTTCTGAAAATTTTGAATCAAATATCAAAGTGATTCATATTTTTTTTTATGTATATGTTGAAATAAAAATACTAATTACAAAAGTTCAAATATTAATGTTCACTTAGACTTTATATTTGGATTAAGAATTTATAGTGGAATTTGGAAAGATAAAATAGAAGTCTAAAGAAAACATTAAATTTGAACTATTAAATCCGTTAATTTTCTCTTTACTTTTCATTGAAATAACTTTTTTTTCTTTTATCTATTTTAACAAAATTCATCTCTCTCTTGGATTCAAAATTCTAATTTTGATATAACGAAATGGTACGTAACCCTAATTGAGAAAATTTGCTAAGAAAATTTAACGTACAAAATATTTTTTTAACTAACACAAATATTTTTAATTTTGAATGATCTATAATTATTCTTAAAAATTCGGCGAAGAATTTGTAATGTCATCCGACCTTCTTTAAATTTTGAGTAAAAAATGCTCATAATTTGGGGTTGCGAACTTTTTTATAATTTTGAAATATTTTATAAATTTTAATTTATTGGATCTATCTCGGTGTCTCTGTACGTA
>BRYF01000001.1:6722500-6727500 GCA_030159135.1 Actinidia polygama | reverse complement strand
AATTCAGATAAATATACTTATTTTCATCCATGAACTTTATTTTAAGAGAGTTTTAGAAAACAAACCTTTTTTATATGCTGACCTGTTAAAATGAAAAAAAATATTGACAAACGGGACGAGAGATTCGTATAAATTTAAAGTGGCGATTGTTGTACACTCCGTGAAATAGCGCGTGGAACTAAGCTGGCCATTTATGCTAGCTACTGTCTCAGGCAATCACTTTTTATTTTACTGTCTTGGTTTTTACCATTTAACCACAAGCAAAAGAAACAGTAATTGATCTGTGCAGGTCAATTTTGCTATCTGCTGGCTGCTTCCTTCTGTGGGAAAATGAATGCTGTTTGTCTCAACTTTTCCCATCAAAACACAAGCTGGTGCAACTTCAATGCAACTACCATTACACCTCCCACTTATTTACCAAAATGCCATTCTCAAAAACTCAGTTCTCTTTTGCTATTTGTTTTTTCAAAAAATAAATTCAAAAACAAGAGGAAATATCATTAAAATGACTATATTTGAACAAGTTTGTGCTAACCAACTTGTTTAGTTTATTTGCTACCTGTGTACATTTATTAGAAGATGAGGGTGATTTCATTTTGAGTAGCTTGTGATTTTTTCTGGGAAAAATAGAAAAAAAATCTTAACTTTCGGCTAAATGTCTAGTAGACATCTGAATTTAAAAAAAAAAACCAATTAAACATCTAAACTTTGAAGTTCATTATCAATTATATTTCGAGCTCAAATCTCATTAGAAATTGAATGGAACATTTCATGTTGGCGCTTAATTGGACATATATGACGTTGACTTGAAAACTCTAATACTTTGTAGAGGGAGTGATTCATGAAATAAAACTTATTTTACACTTAATCATAATTGAATTAGTGATTTTAATTAGATTGTGGGTTCAATCGAAGACTGCGTGGAGTTTGAGAAGGCAAGATCATGGGCCTTTAAAAAGATTAGGGTTTTCAAGTCAGTTCTATGTGTGGGCAACTAAGCGTTAGCATAGACAGTTTCTTCTAATTTCTAACAAAATTTGAGTTCAGGAGTTTAATTAATAACGAATTTCAAAGTTCAACTATTTTATTGATGTTTTTTAAAGTTCAGGTATTTACGAGACATTTAGTCAAAAGTTTAATTTTTTTTAATTTAAAAAAAAATTGTAGTAAATTATTTCTCATAGATTTTACTTCTGCTTATAAGTCAAAATTAACTTAAAAATTTATAAAAATATTAATTTTTGAAAATCTCACTCTTATTTTTAAATAATCCATTTTAAACGTGAATTCATCTACAACAAAGTTCAATTATTATCAAAAAGGTAAGAATTAATCATTTCTTCTCTATATTATGGGGTTCTTTTAATTATCTACTTCTTCTCTTTGTGGGACTAACTTCTTAGTTGGCTATTTGTTATGTTTTCATATACATAAATGTGAGTTTGTGTTATTCGACTATAAGAATGAGTTGAACAGTAGCAAAGCAGAAAATTTTATCCTTCTACTCTATGAATGACTCGGGGAGCTATATTTTCTCCTCTTACACGAAAATTGATCGATCAACAATAAATTTCAAAAATGATCCGACAATAATGTGAGATGAGAAATTATTGTTCTCATAGTACTGAATAATTATCGGAACAAACTTTATTTAAATACTTTAATTTTATGAATGTTTTAATTTATTAATTTATTTTCTGTTTTTGGGTTTAGAGCAATTATTTGAGTCTTTTCCAAACTTCTGACCATTCAAAAAAGAAATGGTTACAAAGAGCGGTCACAATCACCCAATCTCTGGGAAAATCTTTGCTGCAACGGTAGAGCTGTACGTGGGACCCATTTTGTGAGACGTGTATGGCCCGAAGCCTTTTGTGTGTGCACTTTACAGACTGTTTTGCATTCAATGGTTTTGACGATTTGGAATTGTTTGTTTTCAAACTATTACAATGAAATTAAAGTATTTTCGCAAGTGTTTGGAATAACTGAAATAACTTAGAATTAGGACCGTTCAGAAAAATTGGTAGAATTAAAAAATTAGTCTAAATCGATCTAAATTGGTTGATTTGGTTTGATTTTTTTATAAAATCGGTTTGGTTTTAATTTTAAAAATTAAAAATTATCTTAGTTAGTTTAGTTCACGGATTAGTAAATTCAGATTCAGTTTCGAACCGGACTAGATAATACTAATAAAATATTTTTTTAATATTTTTATATTTATGTTTCACATCTTAATTTATATTTTTAGTTTATATAGTCATGAATAATTGTCTAACTATTTTAAATATATTTAAATATATATATATATATATATATATATATATATATATATTATATGTTTGGGGCCCTAAATTTTTTGTTATTTAGTTGTTAGTTTTTTTAAATAGAATAAATAAATTATGTAAGTAATATAGTGATTGTATAGTAGAAAATTTATCTATCAAAATTGTTGTTCGAAATTAAAACCGAACTGATATTTTTAGGTTCGAATTGAATTGGTTCCAAGTTTTGTACAAATTGATTTGGTTCTGAATTTCAATAACCGTAAGATTTGTTTGGTCTGTGATTTTACTCAAAATTTAACAAATCCAAACCGTGAACGCTCCTAATTAGAATTGCTTATTTAAAGCAAAATTTGAAAAGTGAGCTTCTAAGAATAACTTTTTTATAATTTTTTAAAAATTTTTTTTGGTCCTTATGTAGAGACATAAGTTATGCAGAATACTTTGTGTAAATTAATAAATTATACAACTAGAAATTTTGGCCTTGCTAGAGAGGGCATTGCCATCGAGTTATCACTATGAAGCAAGTTTGATGTCCCTCGTACCGAAGCTTGGTCTAGATACCATTGAACATAGGCATTGTCCGAAGCTAAGGGTACTATTATTCCCGAGCTGTCGCTATTTAGTAAGCTTGGTGGAGTAACGGCGCCGCGATCCCGAAGCATGTCAGGAGACAGAATGTAACTTGCACGACGAAGCTTTTTTTGACAGCCTCCATGTTCGGGGACAAGACGTCAACAACATAATGACAAGCTACCATCCAGGCACTAGAAGCGTGGCTGAGTTAGCCGCCTACTCACTGACACAACGGTCGGCGAGTATGAATATGCTTTGAGCTACAGTCTGTCCAGTGACAAGATAGCTAACACGATATGGCAAGCGTCGAGCTGTGCTACATAAATTCAACCTTTATTTCTCTAAAAGGTACGCAAATTGCACTGTCGCATGTGTCTAGCCTCGATTTCTTTCTCTCATCTCATAAATACACACGCCACACTTTGAAACATTTTTTAAGATAAACAGTAACTACATGCTATAAGCTCGGTCAAACAGTACTGGAGCGATAAGTGCAGTGTCTGTGTCTATCAACACCTACATAAATCAAAATTGGATAAACTGCAATTTATTCTGTCAAAGTATTAAGTAATTCTTACTTTATTCCCTAACTAATAATTTTATGATTTTACACTCTCAACTATATAAAATGTTACAATCAATCCCGACATCCATCATCCGTTTACAAAATAGATGAAAATTGCCAGTTAAGCCGCCATGTATTGACCTAACCCTGATCCAAGGAAACCCTTTTTTTGCATGCCCAAATCTCTTGTATCCTTTTGAAATCACATTCACACCCCTATTAGCTAAATAGCATTTGACTTGAGAGCAAATTTACTAAAATCCCATTGTTTTGTTGTCAAATTTTCAAGAAAAAGGGTGAGGAAAAAAAATTGGAACCAAGTCACCAAATCTCACCTCCACCTCCCACGTTCCAACTACCTTCTGCTTCCATTGGGGTGGTAAAAGGCTGCGATGATTGTGGGTTTCAATGGAGATGGATGAAATGGTGATATGTTTCAACGTGTTTCTTATTTATAGAGACAAACAAGGGTGAAGTAAGGGCAGAATGGTCATTTAGTTGGATTTCTTTACTGAAAATTAAAGATTGGGTTGAAGTGTTACATAAAATCATAAAGTGAGGGAGTGCAATGTAATTTTAAAAAATAAAGGAGGTGACACTGTGATTTCAATGGAATTTAAGGGGTGTGAGTGAAATTTCCCCTTAAAACTGAGAGGTTTTCAATCAATTTTGAATGTTGTCCGTTAAAAATGTTGACGGAAAATACAAAAAAAGACAAAACAAAACACATGCAAAAAAATACATACAAATCCCATCCGAACCCTTAAATCACGTATGAGATATTTGTTAGCGATGCTTATCAGACATAATGGTCAATGTTGAGACCAACGTGCAAAAACTAAATCTACACCAAAGTTTTGGGCATTCAACCGACAAAATTGATGAGAATAAACAGGGGAAAGCCAGACTTTATGTTTAGTGGGGTTAAAAGAGTCAGAATTTATATTCAGCGAGGTCAAAAGAGCAAGAATTTATGTTTATTAGAGTCAAAATTATAAAAATTATAAAATTTAAGACAAATTATTAATTTTTATAAAATAAAGTTATATTTATAAAAAATTATATTAATTTTTTTTAGTAGAATCAATCACTTTTACTTACGTGGCTCCGCCGCCCTTGAGGTTAAATGTTGTAGGTTGGCTACAAATTTAGTTGGCCTGCATTTATAAGCCCTCTCCCCTAGGGAATGGACCATGTGAAAATTGTAGGTCATGAAGACCAGTAGACCACCCATGTTTACGTCAGTCAAACTTGAAAAAAACTTTAGTACTAGGCTTATCTGCAGTTTAATTTGGTAATATGCCGGTATAGTCTAAGCATTTAGGTTTCGTTTTTGGCTCATTTTGATAATTTAAAACGTTCATGTTGTAGACCTCATCAAAAACTTTATCTTTAAAATCTCTTTAATCGGATACAGATCAATGATCGATCAATATTAATTTATATTAAGATAAATTAATATAATCATGTGTGTTCAAATTCTCGATGAGTAAAATTCTCATCGGTATGAGTCAAGGGAATGACCTATTTCTTGCCTGTACCAATTGAAGTTTTTAGAGAAAAATGAACAAAGGATGAAT
>BRYF01000001.1:6690000-6692500 GCA_030159135.1 Actinidia polygama | reverse complement strand
TAGTCATTGCCCTTCGTCCAAGCTTCCAGCGTGGTTATTATTCCGAGCTCACTAAGCAACGACACCCCGGTTGTAATGAAGGTCTTGGCTCAGGTGGTATATCTTTGGAAACAACGGTTTCGAGCTCCGACGTAGGAGATCTCCCAGCTCGCTCCTGTAGCGTCAGCTTGGCGGAGGTCTCTGCTCCAGCGAGCTCAGCATTCCGCGTATCTGCACCAAGCTCCAGCGCAGGGGATCGACGAGCTTGCTCCCTAGCGATAGCCCATCGAAGGTCCCTGCCCTAGCAAGGCCGGATTACGTCATCGTATAATTTATCCCCTTATAGAACCCAACTAGATTGAAAATGGAAATGAGAATGAGAAACACACTTGTACCAATACCGTGTTAATATAACATTCACGTATAATTGCCTCAATATAATGAGATGTAAGAATTATGAAAATTTTGAAATGAAAATGATTTCCCATATCCTAACTGTCAATTTTTGGCTCGGAACAAAGTCGATTGACTAACGGTCGTAAGGATGTTGATTAGTTTGAGTTCTCAGTTTTGATATAGTTTTAGCCGACATTGTCTAATTGGACTTGGTTTGGACTTTTTAAACTTCGTTTTGGTAGATTTCTTGTTGGTTTGGGAATTTAGTTTGGCATGTAGCTCTTTTTGGTATTAGTTTGATTTAGGAATGACTCTTTGGTTATAAATTTGGGAAGACTCTCTCTTTTTTGGCGAATTTGATAGTTCGTTTAGGTGCCTCATAAGGGAATTTGGTTGGATCTTTGATCCCTTTATTTGTGAGAGGGTTTTTAGTTTTGTTCCAATTAAGGTTTGGAGAGAATTTGTATTTTTGTAAGGCTTTTGAGATAAATTTTTTTATATAAAATTCTCCTTTGTAGCTTTTCGGAGCATTCGTTTGATTCATTAGTGAAAATTTTTGCTCGTTTGACTGCCCGTAATCATAAGTACATTGGCAAACTACGTAAAACTTGGCCTCTTATATTTTTGTATTTGTTATTCTTTGTTTCGTTCTTTTGTATTTTGCATTGCAGATTTATTTGGTTATTTTTATCCATATTCGTAGCCATCGTTAGGTTGTGTTTGTTTCATACTTTTGTAATGATTCCACACAACAAATTGATATAAGAGGTTTGGGTTTCGACCTTGGGTTTCGTTCGCTTGGTTCTTGTTGATGGTCTACGAAGATTGGATGGAAGATGTCAAAAGAGTTGTCCATTAAATCTTGGAATCGAGTCGTCCACCAAATCTAAATTTTGGGTTTTTGATTTCAAAATTTGTGGTGAAAAAGTTTGATGGGATGGGCAACTTTAGTATTTGGCAGTGCAAAGATTTACAAATTTGATCCAACAAAAAATGGATATTATTTGGGGAACTGCCTTAAACTTTTGGGTGTGTCTTGATAAGCAAACCCATTGAGACATGTTTTGTTTTAGTTGCTAGGGATAAGTCTCAGCTCCAATCGAGAGGAGCCCCTAAGTTTGGTATGCCTATTGTCACAAGAAGATGTGGATTCTGATTTCTCACTTGTGGGTTCATCGTTTGTATGCCATTCGAAAGAGTGGATTTTGGGTTCTGGTTGCATCTATTATATAAGTCCCAATAGGTTTATTTTCCCATCTTTGAGGAGTTGGATTTGAGTATCATTTTTATTGGTTGTGGCCATGAGACTTTGAATATGTAAAATTAGATTTTACATGATGCATCCTCCTTTGATTAATGTTCGGTATGTCCTAGACTTGATTTAGAATCTATCTCGTTGGGAGCTTTAGAGTCCACTATTTTGGTAATCACTTTGGTAGGAGGAGCTCTAATTTTACTTCTTAATGAAAATTCTTGTTCGGCTGGTATATTATATTTTATAATTACTTCTTCTAGTAGCATATAAAGATGTATAGTTTTGTAACTTACGATAATTGAGAGTGATATGGTAATTTTATTTGGATGTTATTATTGTTGTTATATAATGATATGCATGCCTAGTTAAGAATTTTATTTTATTTATTTATTTATGGAGTCCTTGATTTTTTTTATTTAGTTAAAAATTATGATATAAGGGCAATTATGAAAAACATAAAAAAAATATTTAATCCAACACCCATATCCATTGTAAAACAAGCAAATGCATATTGAGATTTCACATGATTGGTAATCTGACTAGATTTGTTATCCAATCTTATATTCGACTGAATTTTTAATCTGTCAAATTCAATCTCCAAAACAAACATTGCCTAATATTCCTTGATATACTTTGCATAACAAGCAATTATTAATATGTGACTTTAAATAATAAAAGTAAAAAATAAATTATAATTTGATAATAATTTTCACACTCTTTTTATATAAATATATTCTCTTTTTATTTATTAAGAAAAACTACAAAAATACCCTTATAATTATTTTTATAAAAGTTACCTTTACTCAAATGTTTTAGTTGCATAAAAGGACATTTGAGTAATTTTATTTAATAAAAAGAACAAAAGGAATA
>BRYF01000001.1:6640000-6645000 GCA_030159135.1 Actinidia polygama | reverse complement strand
TGCCTTGCATTGTCCAAGATGATAACCTTAGGAATTCCAAATTGACAGACTATGTTATTCCATATAAAATCTCTGGAGTTCTTCTCAGTGATTTTGGCGAGAGGCTCTACCTCTATCCATTTGGTGAAGTAGTATATGGTGATGATCAAGAATTTCCTCTGCAATGGAGCTTGAGGCAGAGGTCCAACTATGTCAATTCTCCATTGAGCAAATGGCAATGGACTGGTTATTTGCACCATCTCGGTGTGAGGGAGATAACTCTTTGGAGCAAACCTCTAGCATTTGTCACATTTTTTAGTGTATGTCTCCGTGTCTTTTTCCATCGGAGGCCAAAAATATCCTTGGCGAACAGCCTTCCTGTCGCTTCTAAATGATTTCCACAGATTCTCTCATGAATTTCTCTGAGTACATACTCTGCTTCTTCAGGTCGGAGACATCTCAAGAGTGGTCTGAGAACTTTTGTACAAGATTCCTTGGATGATGCAAAATTTGGCAGCTCGATACTAGATCCGGCGTGCTTGGAGCTTGTCTAATGGCAGCGTTCCATCTTGCAGGTATGCGATGATCTCACCCATCCATGTCAGATCTGCTGCTACTTGACATATGGTGGTTTTGGTGAGTCAATACTTGGATTCTACAATAATTCCAATGAGATACTACTATCCGAGATGAAATCAAAGGCTTAGGCTAGGTTAGTCAGGATGTTAGCCTTCTTATTCTCCTCCCTGAGAATTTGGCGAATCTTAAAATTCTGGATTTTTGCTGACATTGTCTTGACTTTGTCCAGGTAGGCCACAATTTTGGAATCTTTGGCGAGGTGATCTCCCTGAACTTGGTTTACTACGAGCTGAGAGTCACTGAAGGCGTCTAAAGATTTTACTCTCAATTCCGTTGCAACCCTCAATCCGATGAGGAGAACCTCATATTCAGCTTCATTGTTGGTGGCTTTGAACCCAATACATATACAATACTCCATCTGGTCGCTTGGAGGAGTTTGGAGAACAAGTCCTGCACCACAGCCATGTTGGTTGGATGATCCATCTACAAACAACTTCTATTTGGAGAGATCTTCGTTGGGGTCCTGTTTGTTCAGAGTTTCCACCTCGAGGGTAGTTGTCTCTGGGTTTGGAGTAACGTCATATGTGAACTCAGCTATGAAGTCGGTCAATGCTTGAGTTTTGATCGCCATCCTCAATCGGTAGCTAATATGAAATTCACTGAGTTCAATAGACCATATGAGAAGTTGCCCTGAGGTGTCGGGTCCTTGGAGAATCTGCTTTAAAGGTTGATCCATCAAGACAGCAATGGGATGTGCTTGGAAGTAATGGCAAAGCTTTCTAACGGTGATCAAAAGTGCATATGCAAGCTTCTCAATCCTCAGATATCTATTCTCGGCTCCCATAAAGACCTTACTGACATAGTACACTAGTTTTTGAATTTTATCTTCTTCTCGGATAAGCACTGCACTTATAGCGGTTGGCAAGACGAATAGGTATACCACAAGTTCCTCTCCCGTAGTAGGAACTGTGAGCAAGGGTGACGACCCAAGGTACTCCTTAAGTTGTTGGAAAGCCATCTCATACTCGTTTGTCCACTCAAATGTTCTATTCTTCCTCAGAATCTTAAAGAACGGTAGGCACTTATCTACTGATTTGGAGACAAACCTGTTTAGTGCAGGTACTCGCCCAGTCAACTATTGCACCTCGTTGATATTTCTGAGTGAGTTCATTGTCAATAGAGCTTAGATTTGATTTGGATTTGCCTCACTTCCCCGCACTTAGTCACTAGGAAGCCAAGAAATTTTCCCGAGGATACACCAAAGATGCATTTGAGGGATTAAGCATCATTCGATGTTTTCTCAAGACGCCAAATGTCTCCTTTAGGTTGGTGATGTGATCAGTGGCTTTAAGGCTTTTTGACCAGCATGTCGTCGATGTAGACCTCCATAGTCTTCCCAATCATCTCTTTAAACATTTTGTTGACTAGTCTCTGGTATGTCACCCCTGCATTCTTCAACCCAAAGGGCATGACCTTGTAGCAATACAATTCTTTTTCTGTGATAAAAGAAGTTTTCTCCACATCGGGCGGATGCATCTTGATATGGTGATATCCCAAGAAGGCATCGATGAAGCTAAGGAGCTCATGCTTTGAGGTTACATCGACGATTAGATCAATTTCTGGTAGAGAAAAACTGTCTTTTGGGAGGCCTTGTTGAGGTTGGTAAAGTCAACACATGCTTTCTACTTCCCCCCTTTTTGAGGGCGACAACAACGTTGGCGAGCCAATCTAGATGGTGAGATTTCCTGATCACATTGGCTTTGATAAGCTTAGCTACTTCTTCTATGACTTTTAGTCGTTCAGGGGTGAACTTCTTTCTCTTATGGCAAACTGGGTGGTGATCAGGATCTATAAACAACGACATGAGAATCAATGCCTGGTACATCGCCCTGTGACCATGCGACATTGTAGTTCTTCTTTAAAAATTCTACCAAAGCACATTCGGAGCTTCTTAGTCAGCTCGGTTCTGATCATAGCATGGCGATCTAGATAGTCGGGATGTATGGAGATTGGAGCAACTTCTTACAGAGGCTTGGTATTCTTTGTCTCTCTAGGCTCGGCAAGAGTAATCTTTTCTACCTTGTCTCTTAATACCTCCATTTCGGAATCGTCAATTTGTATTTTCTATTAAGCACCTGATTTTGTAGAAGATTCAACCCTCATGGCTGCGATGAAGCATTGTCTGAACTTTTTGGTCGCCCCTCACCTCGCCTACCCCTATTGAAGTGGGAAACTTCATCATCAGGTGGTAAGTTGAAGTGATGGCGTTGATTCCTCCACACATTAGGCGACCTAGGATCGCATTATAGGGCAAAAGGCAATCCACCACAATGAAGTCTTGCCATACAGTGGTCTAGTGTGGTTCCATCCCTAAGGTCACTGGTAACTTGATCCACCCGATAGGTGCATCATATTCCCCCCAAACCCAACCAAAGGGGTGTGAAAAGGGTATAGTTTGTCTAGTCCAATCTTCATTTTATCGATCGCCGAGATGAACAAGATATCAGCAGAAGCCTCTTTGTCAACCAAAATTCTCTGCACATTGAAGTTGGCGATGGTAGCAGAGACGACTAAGACATCATCATGGGGGAGATGCAGGCCTCTCAAGGCATCGTTGGTAAAGGTGATAAGCTGATGAGTTCTAGATGCAGGTGAGGAGAGGTTGTAAGCTTCTCTTTTACTCGCCCACTAGCACTTCTGGCATGTCTTTTCTGGGACGAGCTCAAACATCCTCCTAAACCAAAGCCTATATGGATAACCCAGATGTCACTAGCCGTAGCCTTTTTTCTGGCGAATTGGGTTGTGGGCGATCTGTAACAAATTTCCTCAAATACCCTCTTTTGATTAGGTCGGCAATCTTTCCTTTCAACTGGAAACAGTCTTCAGTGTTGTGCCCATGGTCCATATGAAACTCACAAAATTTATTTTTGTTTCTCCTTCATGGGTCTGTCTTGATCTTGTTGGGCCACTTTATGAAGTCTTCATCTTTAACCTCCATAAGCACCTGAGTTATAGGGGTATTGAGGGACAGAAATATCAGCTCGGATTAGCGAGGTGGCATACAGAGACGTCGGTCATTAGTATTTCTTCTAGAACCTCGATCTGACCTCCTGCTTTTCACATCGTCTTTATAGTCAGCTCTCCTAAAGTCGGTTTCCTTCCTCTTATGATCGTCTCTTCCTCGCCTTTTGTGCTTGGCCTCGGCCAACTCTTCCACAACAATGTACTTGTTGGTTTTGCTCTGGAGTGGTGACTGGGTTTCTAGAATATTCTTGGAAAGAGAATCAAATAGTGGTCCTGGGCAGAGTCTTTCCATTATCACCATGACCACCACTTTATCACTGGAGTCCTCCACCTCCAACACAACTTGGTTGAATCGCTTTATGTAGTCTTTTAGGCTCTCCCCTTCTTTCTAATGAACTGTGAAGAGGTGGGAGGCATTCTTCTATCTGACCCTAAAACTCAAGAAATTGGAGACAAAGAGCCTGCTCAGGTCGCCAAATGAGTCAATAGTTCATGGAGACAGCTTTCTGAACCAAGTTCTTGCCAAACCCATCAAAGTCTCCAAAAAGGCTTTGCACATCACTTCGTTTGAATATCTTTGGAGTGTCATCGGGTTCATGTATGAGTCTAGGTGGTCTATCAGACTTTATATGTCATGAGCTGGGACGGTAGCTTGAACTTAGATGAAACCCGAGTCCTCAGTATTCTATCTGTGAATGGTGGTTCTGTCTGTTGTACTAAGTCGTCCACAGTAACTGGAGCTCCTGCACCGGTGTTGATTGTGTCGATCCGGGCATACAAGCCTTTGATCTTCTGAGTGGTGGATCTATCTCGGCGCCTGGTCACCTCGGCGAGGTGACCTTCCTCTTCTCCTAGTCTCCTCGCCCTCTATATCGTTAGTCCGGATCGACGACCCAGACTCTGATGGAGAAGGACTCCTCTCTCGTCAGTGGCGCAAGCTTAGTGATCGACGTTGCTGATGTCTGGTTAAATGTGTTCGGCTGGTGCTTTGGTGACTTGGAGATTTGTCGTGACTAGATTGACGAGAGTGGCGAGTTGATCAACAGTATCTGAGACCGGGGCGGTGGGTGATGGCGGATTATTCGCAGCGAGGTGCTGTATTAAGATAGCATTATTCTCGTTATACTCGGCAATCCCATGCATCTCACGATGGAGGCCCTCAAGACCCGGAGTTGGCTATTGCTTGCCATAGGATGAACTCAGCTGTCTAAAAGGCTGCTAGTGCTCGGTCGAGGTAGCAAACTGCTACGCAGGTGCATAGAAAGTTGAGAACTGTCATTCCCATAGACGGCGTCAAATTATTGTGGTAGAAATCTGAGGGCGAGCAACCAACAGTCAGAATTGCTTGTGACCTCGCCAATGACTTGGGCGACCTTCGTAGGAAAATAAACGTGACCGACCAGGGTGAGGCCGCTCAG
>BRYF01000001.1:6455000-6457500 GCA_030159135.1 Actinidia polygama | reverse complement strand
AATAAAAATACTCTAAAATATTCTGCATTCGAATAGAATTACTTGTCACCCTTACATTTGTAAACTATCACTAATTAATTATTGTCATTTGGGGACGTAAAAAAACTAAAAAAATAATATTTTTAGGTAAAATTAAACAGAAAAAAATAAAAAAAACTTTTGTATGCTCACATATACTCATGCCAAATTATGGGTGAAAAAAATGAAAAAAACGAACCAATGATATAATCGAATCGAACCATCGATTTTCGGACCCCAACGATCGATTTCGATTCACGAGTTTGTAAAATTTTGGTTCTCTACTCAGTTTCAGTCCGGTCCCAAACCGGACTAATACATATATATTAATATATAAACCATATTTGATTTCGACCATCTACCGAAGTAGACTGAATTTTGGTTTCGACCCATTAGTATATTGGACCGAAATTGATCGGTTCTAAAGTTTTCCGTACGGGACTGATCGAACAGAATTGAACCGGTATACACTTCTATCTCAAACAAACTTACTCCAAACACACCCAGAAAAAAATTAAGCAAAAAAAAAAAAAGGGGACCTTGGTAAGTTGTTGTTTTTGTAATTTTTATTTATTTATTTATTTGTTTATTTTTGCATTGTTTGTAAGTTGCATTTGGTATGTTTGATGTAGGTTTAAAAAATATTTTAAATACCTCAAACAATATTATTTTTTTTTTAATTTCATTTTACCTAAATAAATCAAAATAAAAAAATAAATAAATAAATATTTTTTTAAAAATATTTTACTTTTTAAGTGCTCATAATCTAAACTTACTTCAGAAAAATAAATTATTTATCAAATATTTAAAAAATAAAAAAATAAAGAGTGTTTATTTATCTTTAATGGGTGTATTGAGAAAAAAAATAAAAAATCTAAATCAAATGTCTAGTTTGTCATTTTTGCATAAAATTGAGCTATAAGGAAAAATCTTGATATAAGTTTTAAAAGTTAGGGAGATTAGTGTCACTTCTGAAATCACATAGAGACGGTTGTATTTGTAATAAATCTCAGGGAAAGTCAGTGAAATTTATTTATTTTTCTATAAAAGGAGAGAAAATACATATTTATTTTAATTAGTGTATTAAAAAAATAAATTTGAAAGCCTTAAACATATGGGCAATCTTATTATTTTTGTTTAGAATTTAGCTCTATAGGGAATCTTGATAATAGTTTTTAAAAAAAGTATAAGATATGTAATACCCCAATCCATAAATTAATTTTACTTTTTATAATAAGGATAAAAATGTAATTACATCAGTAGTAATTTAAAATTGTTCTGAATTGGCTCCTATATAGCAAACCATATATGAATTGGCTCCAAAGTTGAAATAATAGTTCTGGACCTTTGATTAGTTCCTTCCACGTAAGAATGTTTGTTGCACCCAATATCTAGTTCTATATAACCACCTCTTGCTTCTCAAAACATCAAGCCCCCATCTCTCTCTTGATTGGATACCGTCAATAGTGTTGGAACTTTAACATCAACGTTGTCACTCACTCATGCAAATGAAAACATCAATAATGATGGAACTTTAACATCAATGCTAACACTTTCAGGTTGCTAATACAACCATTGAGAAGTAATGATCCAAACTCATCATCATGCTTCCTTGTTTAAAGTAAGAAACAAGAATCTTGAACTCATTAGAGAACCATAATTATGCATCTAACACAGATTCTGAAACAAAATGAAATTTCAATGACTAGAAATATACTTATGCCACACCAAGCTAAATCTTGGAACATGGTTGCAAGGATTCCATAAACTAAAATCTGCAAATCAACGACTGAAAGCAAATATGTCAAACTTTTTATTTAACAAATAACTAAGGCCATGTTTGATAAATGTGGTAGAGGATGGGACTGGATTATTAGTCCAGTGGGCCCAACAAATTTGTGTTTGGTTTGAACAAATTGGGGTTGGACTCATAGTCCCACTGGATTATCAATCCCCCTTATAGGTGGGATTACCCATCCCATGGGGGACACGGGATTACACAATTTGTCCCATGGGATTGGGTTTAGTTTGCCCATATTGCCTATGCCTTTTCCTGTGAATTACAGTAGTGCCATTGGGGTATATAACAAACAATCCAAGCCCTAATCTGTTGTTGGGCTGCGTTTTAGAGAGAGCTACCGAGGTGCAAAGAGTTGTTATGGCTGCCAGTGGATCGGAGAGTTGGCTCGGCTGCGTTCCAACACCGATATAGATTCGAAGAAAATCATAAGGTAATCTTTACACAGATCTGATCGTTCCACATAGTTTTCTTTTTACAGCTTTTTTTTTTCAGATCTGAGAATGTGAGATATTTGTGTTATTGAAGATTTCATGTTTATAAATCTCAGGATGAACAAAAATGTTGAAGAAAATTTCGAAGGAAATCAACGAAGGAAAAAAGAAAAATTGTCAACTTTTTACTCAGCAAAGAACTAAAGTCGTAAGAATCTCTCTATCTATCTATCTCACACACACATATATA
>BRYF01000001.1:6450000-6452500 GCA_030159135.1 Actinidia polygama | reverse complement strand
TTTGAACAAATCTGACTTTGGAAGGAGAGGGGTGTGAGCTCCAATCTTGTGGGGCCCACACCCAAATGCAATATGTTAATTTGTGATTTTTAGGGTTTGGGAGGCCGCCATTTATTTTATTTTTTTGAGTTGTTCTAATGCTTAATTAATTTCTAATTTAGATCGGTATTGATGTATGTTATGTTATAAAATAGAGACCAGTGATAAAGTTTCTCCAATTTATGTGGATTTGTAATTTGAAGTGAAGTTTTTGAAGGCTTCAGGGGTAATATAAAGCCAGGAGTGTTGCTGTTTTATAGCCCTTTGAAATTCTAAAACAGTCTCTAAACCCCAAAACCATTTAATTCGGGGGACCTCTTTTGAAATATATTCCACTGCACTACAATGTGTCTGCTACTTGTTACGAACTAAATTTAATAAGAGTGAGTCAAATTGGTAATATACCAAGAAAAATATGAATCATCTAACATTACTGCATTAAATGATCATTGAATGAGAATAAGCTGAATCAGCTAATAATATTGATAATATACATATAAGAATGCAAACCTGAAAAGTGTGATGTCCACTTGTCTTGACGAAAAAGCAAGGTGAAAAACAGTTGCCATCGACAGCGGACGACGTCAGTTCCGGTCAATTGTGGGGCCATCTATGTCAATCACTACCAATGATTCGAGAAGAATTTGGTGGATCTCCAACATTACTGCATTATTTGATCATTAAATGAGAACAAGCTGAATCAGCTAATAATATTGATAATATACATAACTACCAAGAAAAAACTTTGAATTGGAAGGATGCAAACCTGAAAAGAGTAATGTTCACTCGTCATGATGATAACTCAACGTGAAGAAACAGTATCCATCGATGGTGGGCAACAATAGCCATGGATAGGTGGGAGATGGTAGTTTTTATAAACCGTGGGCCCATTTTTTTGCAGGCTTTCTCCATTCACTACCAAGGGTGTGAGAGAATTCAGGTCCCCAAAATACGTAGGTTTGGAGTTTAGGGGCTGTTTTAGTATGGTTCCAAAACCGCGCCATTTCAAAGACTACAAAACTGCAATTTTATAGGACTACAAAATTGCAAGCCCCCATGGCACTACATTATCCCTGATCCGAATCTAAGGGTAGTACAAGGTCAGTCAAGTTTATTGCAATTACAAGGTCTTTCGAACAACTTTACAAACCAACAAAATTCATCCGGGCAAGGCAGGTTATGATGTCAGGATATGCCTATTCCTAAAACATTCCTTCAATACTTGATTTCAAATCAATTCCCAAATCTAAATTCGACTATCCAAAAGCTACATGAATAATAGGTCATTTCACCAAGTTATACTAAAATATAACATGCATGTGTACAAGTGTGAGCATTGTCATATAATAAGTAACCATCATCAAGGTAGCTTTTAAATTAAACCACAAATCCATTACTAATAAACATAGTTCAAAAAAAAATATAATGAATCAAAATCACTTTAAGCAGCTACCGCATCAACTGTGGTGGATACCACTGGCGGTTGAACAAACAATTTCATTACCTCAATTTACCATGTGACTAAAGCAGTAAAATGATCTGAACACTATGTTCACAACATCAACTGATCACTATGATAAACCTATTTCATTCCCTGCTAGGATTGCAATTGACATTTTATAATTATTAACACGATACATATAATAAAAAAAAAACTATGCAGTACTCAATTAAAAATGTGAATGCTTAGATGTTAAATGGAACATAATGTCACCAAAAGATTCACTGAACCAGAATATCCAAAGTGAATAGAGTCAGCTTGAAGTAATCCAAGGCCAGTTGAACCAACCACATTATTGAATCTAAAGAGCTCCAAACAAACAAAGCACACAAAAAGCCAAGTGCCACACTGTTAGTAGAACTGAAAAATCTTACTTCTACTAAACAGATATATAGATGAACCCCATATAAATTCTCCCTACATTTCATTTGAGAAAATGAACTAGGGCTAAACCAGAATGTGTAAACAGAACCAGGAAATCTTTGGTACTTGAAGAACTTGATTTTCGAATTAATAAGTCATGGGAATGAAAAGTAATTTATATGCAAAAACCTAAATCATAAACAAATGGGAGAACATGTAAAACTTTCGATGCATCACTGACCTTGTGGCATTTGTTAGAATGGCAGAACACTGACCTCCAAACAACAGAACGAAAATACAATTCCATGACAAAGACGTGGGATCTTCATTGTTACTTTGGCTTACGACCATTTTAACTGCGCAGGGAAAATTCCATGACGAAATAGAACTTGAAAGAATTTTGTAAATGCGTTTCCTGAGGAGTTAATGCGTAATGTTTTTCTTCCCTCAATTGGTAAGATGGAGGAAATTAACCACTTTTACATAGAAAGTTCAAGCATATATGAATTTGGTCCGAATTTGGAACAATACAAAAGTATAAAATGGACTACTGACAATTAAGAAAAATAAAGTTGAACATCAACATATACTGATTTG
>BRYF01000001.1:6430000-6435000 GCA_030159135.1 Actinidia polygama | reverse complement strand
GGAAGGATATCAATGTTTGGCCCATAAGTAAGCCACCAATCATAGAACCAAATAGGAAGGTCTCCGGATGTCATTATCCTTGTACATAATTTTAAAAAACAAGAATGCTTTATTTTCTGGTTTTGGTACATAAAAATTTCAAAAAATCCCTTGTAATAATCCTAGTAATTGAAATTCTGAGGGATTTTATCAACCATCATTAACTTTGAAGCTGAAAGATCCAAGCCCCAATGTCCTAGTTTAATAATTTTCTTGATAATACATTTACTATAGAAAATAGTACTTGTACTATCTTTGGGATCTTCCCTTGTATGGTGAATATCCATACTATCTGTTTGATTCAGAATATTCTCAAAATATATTCGAGGCTTCCCTGATTGAATCCTGCTCTGAAAAGGAGATAAATACTTGGCTCTTATTGCCCAAGGATTATCTAAAAGATGATAGTCTTCTTGCTCAATATAGCAAATATGAACAGGATAATTCTTTGAGAAATATTCATCATTCTCATTCTTAGCAACAATATTAGCTAAGGTTTCCCTCTGATTGGGATTATTCTGAACATTTTCCCTTTGATTGGGATTCTCCCTATTATTAGGAGTCTTTCTTTTGCTGGATGAAGAGGATGTACCAATATGTCCACCTCTCTTTGCTGATTGCTTTGGGGTAACCATTGTAAACCCCTCATTGTCAATTATTTGAGAGGAATATAATTTTCCTCTTGCAAATCCTTTATTGGGAGGGATATGTCCCTTTCCTTTGTCAGCCATCTGCACAGAAAAATCATGTTTAACCATGCAAAACATATAATTTAGCTAACTTTTCTTTAAGACATTCAATTTTACACCTATCAAGGCACATTTTATCGAAACCTTGGATGTAAATGGGATCATCAAAACTGTCAAAAGTAATATCTTTTGTACACCAATCGAGGAATTCTTTTTCAAGAGATTCAATTTCTCTTAGAATTTTATTAATTTGTTTTCTTTGGTTTTCATTAATCATAAGAAAACTTTATAGAAGCAATTTGCTTACTTTTGAGTTATATATAACTGTAAAGCTTCTCTTGTTAGACGATCTCTATCTAACAAATGAAATATTCTCCAAGCATTATCAGATAAAGGAATATTTTCCCTTTCTCTAATTCTTTTATCATAAAATTGAACAGCTCTATCTACTGCTTCAATTCTTTTAATTCTTTTATTCAATTTTCTGATATTTTCAGAACTGATCATAAACCATAAAAATTTGATTACTTATTAGTAATTCTTAAGGGAGTTGTAATATACAACTTTTCAATTTGACATTTTAAATTATCAATCTCAATATTGTTGAGATAAACCTCAGTTTGCCAACTGAAGTAGAAATAACTTTCAAAATCAATTTCTGGAGTGAGAAAAAATTTCTGTCTCTTTTCCAGAATCTCAAGATCTTTAAGGAGAGAATTAATTTTTCTCAAATGCTTGTCACTAATCATTGTGACCCTTGAAGAAATTCCCTGGTAAGAAAATCAGGGAGAGAATTAGAGTCTCCTTTAATATATTCAATTTCAAAATCAAAGGAAGATAATTCAGCTTGCCATCTTGCAAAAATTTGCTTAGATGCAAGATTTTTAATATCTTTTTTCAAAATTTGTTTAACTGCAGAACAGTCAACTTTCAAGACAAAAGTTTGATTTAAAAGATCATCTTGAAA
Source organism: Actinidia polygama (assembly GCA_030159135.1). Classification (NCBI taxonomy): domain Eukaryota; kingdom Viridiplantae; phylum Streptophyta; class Magnoliopsida; order Ericales; family Actinidiaceae; genus Actinidia; species Actinidia polygama. Next base: position 6,433,305 of record BRYF01000001.1, on the reverse strand, counting down.
TTTAGAAATACATTTAACAACAGAAAGCATTTCTTTCTTTATTGTTGAATAATTTAATTGAGCTGATTTCCACATACCTGAGGTAAATCTAATTAGCTCTTCTTTATTCGTATCAGGATTAATTTGTTTTAAAATTCCTCCATAACCAATATTAGAAGCATCAGTTTCAACAACCTTCTTCCAATTGGTTTTGGCAAGAGATAAGCAAGGAAGCTGTTTAACTTTTAATTTTATTTTCTGAACAGCCTTGCTATGCTCTTCAGTCCATGGAGAAGGATCTTTCTTCAATCTAGAATATAAGATTGAAGCATCCTGTGCAAGATTAGGATAGTAGTCTGAAATATAATTCAAACTTCCTAAAAACCTTTGAAGTTGAGTTTTTTCCCTTATTTCATTAGAAAATTTTGAAGCAAATTCAATACTTCTATCAATAGATATCTCAATTGATGAGGTTGATTCACAGGAAGGACAGCTGGCCAGATTTATGGCAGCTCTTGAAGATCTAGACATTGATGGTCTAGTAGAAGCTGGTAAAGAAACCTGATAAGGTAACTTAGACTGTCTATTTCTTTTAAAATTTAAATAAACATCCCCATTTATCATTTCAGTAACATTTTCAATTGTCCTATTCATTATAGGAGCAGGTGGATTAACCCTAGGGGCTTTCCATCTTTCTGGAAAATTAATTTCTTCCCATTTAATTAATTTTTGTCCTGCAACTCCCTCTTTGTCAAACATTCTTGATTCAATAAGGGTAGTCATTCCTGCAGGATTACTAATGTTTTTAACATTAGGGGCTAAGGTATTCATAACCTTATAATACAGTCTATAAATAACTGCAACAGTTTCTGCACCAGACATAAAATTATATCCATGTGTCAGAATTTTCAGATTACATGCTTCTCCTATTGTTCTATCTGTTAATGATAGAGTTAAATTAGGATAAACATTAAAATAAACTGGCCCATAACATAAACTAGTTTCAACAGCTCCCATTATGGACTGTTCCCAGTTTAGGCATCTACAATCATTTAAAGTTGCTTGGATACAAGCATTTGTTCCTATTAGGGTAAGTGGTTTAAATGCAACCTGAACTAAACCCAAATGTAAATATTTATATTTTCCCCTATACCTAATTAGGTCTCTAGGGTCCAATAATCTCAAAACCTCATTATCTTCACAAACAGTCATTGTTTGTTCAGTAGTTTTAATTGCCATACTACTGATGAAATCAAACATACCCTTCTTATAAATTATAGAAGGAGAAACAGATGGAATTGTCCATTTGTTTAATTGGTTTTGAATATTTTCATATTCAATTAAATTCATTGTTTTAACACTGTCATTAGTGTTATTTTGTGAGGATGCAGAAAATATTTCTGGTTGAAAATTAGGAGCATTATTGGGTGTCATGGACATAGATAAAAGATTGTTAGCCTAACAGGTTCATCTGAGTTTTATACTTTTTTTTTTTTTTTATAAACTTATTATGATCTATCACATTTCATATAGGAAAATAAATTATTTGACTTTTAATAATGGATAGAATCATTTGTCAAGGATTCACATGCCTTCAGTGACCATCAAAGCCTAACGCCCTCTGGCAAAGCGGCATAGGTCCAGCAAAACCCGACTTGGGAACGAATTATCCATTTTTAAAAGATAATACTAAACTCCCTATTTGAAATTAGATAGATACATAATCTTTTATTGTTGGAATCAATAAGTAAAACAAATAAACTTAAACATACATAAATAAAAGCATAAAAACTCAGAAGTATACCTGATTTGGCTAACAATGGTCTAGCCGACCATCATTGGATCCCAATTGGCTCTGATACCAAATTCTTAATGTGCGGAAACAACTCTCAAATAAACTTAACTTTTATTTAATCCTCATAGATCTACCACTAGCATTGGTTAGACCTTGAGTAGTTTTCTCAAAATATTGAGTAGGTATTAAACCTTCTTGGATGCAGTTCATATCTGCACCACTATCAATTAATGCAATTGCATTTTCAATAGTAAATTCATTTTGAACTACTAAATCAATTCTTACATACCATTTTTGGTATAAAACTTGGTTTATCATTAACAGGTTAGAGGGAAATTCCTCTGGTTTAGATTCTTCTTCCAAATCTATCTCTTTCAATTTTTCTTCTTTTATTTGTTTAGAAAGATCTGTCAATTGAAAACTTAAATTTGTAAGTTTTCTGTCTTGAGCAGCATCCTTCTCTTTAAGAAGCTGAATTTCTGATTTAAGAGTATTAATTTCTCTTTTTAAATCACTCATCTGGATTGGTTTAGAAGTTTTATTTTCTTCTAATCTTTTTATAATTTCACTAAAGGAATATCCTTCTTTTTTAATAAGACCTTGATTGTTAATCTTAGCCTTACTGTTAGAATTACTAGATTCTCCTATAATACAAGAATCTATAATCTTCTTTTTTAATGTTCTATCAGAAATTGTTTCTAAAAATTCAAGAACATTTTTCTGGTCATCAGAAAGAACATTAATAGAAAGATTATTAATCTTTCCCATCGCTCTTAAATAATTATCTGAAGTAGAACAATAGCAATTTGCTTTGTCTTCTTCTTCATCTTCTGAAGATGTACTAATGAAATCATCCATTTCATTAATCTCATCATCCGAAGATATTTCTGTATTAGCATCTTCAGATTCTTCTTCTGAAGAACTACTATTAATTAGTAGTTTTTCTAATTTAAGCTTTAAATCTGGATCTATTTCCAGTTTGTTCAGCTTTTGTTTCATTTTACATTTAGTGGAATAGTGACCTGGCTTTCCACATTTGTAACAAATTATATCTTTCTTCTTAATTTTATTTTTCTTAGAAGAAGATTTTCTATATTTTTCCTTATAATCTTTTTTATCTTTATAAGGTTTAGTTTCATTAGAATTCTTATTACTTCTATACCTTTTACTAGGCTTTCTATATTTTTTAGAAATATATTTCTTTTCCTTATCTCTTTTATGAGATTTATGGTGTCTTGCATTGGGAATGTCCACTGCAAATTGATCACAGAAATCTCCTAATTCTTTTCTGTTATCCTTACTTTTATTTTTCATTTCTTTTTGTAATTTAAAATCATTACAAAGTTTTAATCCTTCTTTTACAATTAGGGCAATTAATTGGCCATAAGTGTAAAGATCAAAATTAATAGGACCTTTATCCTCCTGTAATTCAATTCTTACCCTTTCAGCAAAGCTTTTGGGTAAGCCATCAAGGAACTTAGCTTTCCAAAATGCAGAATTAGCATCTTGTCTGTTCATAACTTTAGCTAAG
>BRYF01000001.1:6377500-6380000 GCA_030159135.1 Actinidia polygama | reverse complement strand
TCCGTTTGGGCTAGGTTTTCTTAAGCTTCTTTTATTTTTTATTTTTTTTATTTTTAGTTAATATTTTTTACCATTTAATTAAAATTTTAAAATTTTCTAGCCCCTTTGACGAGAAATTTGAAACTGTAAAAAATATCATCTAATTTTAAAAAAACCACTATAAACAAAAAAATCTTAAATTTTCATCCGAAAGGGTTTTTGGGTCTTTAGTCATTTTTTTAAATTTTAAATAAAAATTTTACAATTTTAGATTATCTCATTAAGAGGAGTCGAAAAAATATAAAATTTTGATCAAACGGTGAAAAAGATTCACCAAAAACAGGAGAAAAAAATCATAAACCAAAGCAGCTAAAAAATCTCTATTCTTTCAATTTGTTCATTCAAAATTTTACATCGTTTATTTATAGTTTAATTTAAGTTGTTAAAATTCATTAATCTACTGACAATACATGCAAAAAGGGAAAGAAAAAAAAAGGTGAAGGAGAATCATATTTTTGTCATTAAAATGTTTGGCACAAAAAACTACAAAACATTTATTTTTGTCATTGCATACATAGACCAAGATTAAATTCTCTACAGGTACGGTGCAAACACGAAATATACGTATATTCAGTGATCAATAAACATATTATTAATTAGTTGAGAAGATTAAAAAATCTACATAATCACAAATGATGTGCCGATTGATAACAACTGGATGTACGTAGTAAACTTTGTGTTTACGTCGTAAGCCTAAAGAATTTAATCTCATTTCAATTTTATGTTGCCAATTTTTTTTAATATCATGTTTTCTCATTTTGTTTGTCTATCTTTTTAATTTGAGATTTTAAAAATTCAAAGCGTTAAACTTGTTAGTTTTTTTAAACCATTGCTCGCAAATGGTTATAAAAAGAGCAATGTTAAAAATTAATATGTTTTGATTTAAATTTGAATGCATTAAATACAAGTCCCCTAAAAAAAATTTGAAATCTCAAAATGAACAAACAAAATGGACTTCTTTCTAAGTTGGTTGGTACAAATGAATGAATCTCAGTCTTTTCCATTTCTAACAAAAATGGAAATATTTATTTCACAAAATAAAGATAATAATTCTCCAAACCAGAAATGAAGTGGAACCCAATAAAGAATAAATTCTTATGAAGACTTGTACAATATTTGGTAAAAAAAAAATAATCACAATATTAGATTTCAATTATTGGAAACCCAATCTTGTGCTAGGTTTTTCTATTCTGAAAATACTCCAATGTATAGATATTTCTAAATTGGATCTATGGCTTTTGCATTTTAGGAAGAGAATTTTTTGAAATGACAAGACTTCTAATATGTATACATAAATAGATTGTTCTGCATATGTATTGTATATATGTAAATTGTTCTGTTTTTAGAAACAAGTACATAAATATTGTCTTGAAGTTGAACCCTAAAAAAAAGTATCTTGCAAATGATGGCACTTTAATTTTTGGAATTATTAAAGGAAAAGAAAAATAAAATAAAAGGACAAGTTTCTAATTTTGGTTTCCTTTCCTAAAATGAAATGGAGAGTGAAATTAAGTTAATTTTACTATAAAAACAAAAAAAAACTATAGTTTTCTCAATGTCTTGTTATATTTCATCCTCGTCATTTTATTTTCTCTTTCGTAAACTTAAGAACCAACCATTTCATTAAACACAATTATTTATTCGGTGGTCTTAGTGCGCCAAGTCAACGTGTTAATAGAATACTCCTAACAAAAAAAAAGTAGTCGTCGCAAATGGGTGGGTGAATAAATTTGACCTGGCCCACTTTAATAGATAGGTGAGAGATAAGGTTGGCCCAATCTATAATTTTTTCTCATCTTCATTCGTGAGAGTATCATGTGCACGTGTCATATTGGTGATCGTAATGGATTTGCATATTTAGGAGAAAGTTGCAGGCAATCCACCCATTTTTACCTATGTTTATTTATTGGAGCATCACGTGCACATGTTATAGTGACAACTCTGGACTTTTCGATAATTTTTATCAAGCACGACTCTTTAGGAAACACAAGTAGGTCGGTAAAGGATTACACTTTTCTTTTGCAATCGTTAGGAGATGATGGAAGTTGACAAAGTTGCAATTCACAACTATAATAATCGAAGCGTCCATCTCAACCATTAAGCTAACCCTTACATAAACAAATTCAGTGTTAACCTAAAATTCGTGAAGTGAATTTAGAGCTTAATTTGTTGCTTTTCCTACAAGGAGAGAACGGTAAAATGAGATGAAACCTAACTTGTTTTGGTGTTGAATGTCCCTTGCGCACAAAGTCTTAGACATTTGGACCATTTTGACTTTATTCCATCACATAAAAAATGCTTTTATTTATGAGAAAAATAAATATTCACACTTATTGACTATGTGCTCCACACACACACACACACACACATGCTAGTAATTGCCCGTGCCCGTAGGCACTACGCTGAAAAAAATACAACCTCTTAAGTGTACTCATTAGAATTTTACAACCTAAAAATTAGA
>BRYF01000001.1:6342500-6345000 GCA_030159135.1 Actinidia polygama | reverse complement strand
AAAAAAATGTGATTTTGTGTATGTGTACTTAAAATTTTGGGTTGAGGTTTATGTGAATGATCATGAGTATTATTCAATAATAGCTTATCATTATTGATGATTTTTAATGCTTGTATAGTATGTTGTTGCATTTAAATTTTGATAAATATAACATGGACGTATGATTGAACTTGTGAAAAAATATAAAGTTTATTAATTGAATTGAGAGTTTTAGTAAAAAAATGCAAAGGTTACATGGATGTGGAAAACTAGAAATGGTTTGGGAATGACACATTAAGATATGCCGAATTAGGTACGTCGTGTACTCGAAATAAGATGGTTTAGATTAAATCGAAGTTAAAGTCTTAGATAGCAAATGGTATATACGGAAGGCACGTCAAAGCCTACGGTGAAAGTCCAGAAAGTTGACAAACTTGAAAGTCGTATATGGCAAATGTATACATGGAAGGAGTGTCAAAGCCTACGGTGAAAGCCCGAGAAGTTGACAAAATGAAAGTCCTAGATGACATGGAGGGAATGTCATAGCCCACGGTGAAAGCCTGGGAAATTGACAACACAAAAGTCCTAAATCGCAATGATACAGAGGGAATGTCATAGTCCATAGTGAAAGTCCGGGAAGTTGACGGATGTTGTCTCACATGCCTAGTGCATAATGCGGTTGGTTAGATATTAGCCTAAGTGTGTCATCCGAAAGAATTGAAATATGTGCTTTTGAAAAAAGCTGAAATTTGAGAAATAATAGAATATGAAATGATGTGTACTTTTGAGAAAACTAGAATTTGAAATTATAGAATGTGAAATGTTGAGTGTTTTTTTTTTTTTGTGTGTGGAAAGCCGAAAATGTGATGAACGTGGATGAATTGCGAAATCATGGGTTGAAATCAAAATATATATTTTGATATGAATGAAAGCATATTTTGTTGCATTATGTTTTCATTGTATAGTTCTGTATCATGTTTTGGCTTGAGACATCAAGTCTATTGTTGAATCTCTTCAAGGTAACTCACCTTTACTATAAAATGAATTTCAGGTACCGAGGGTTATCCTGAAACTTGAGGCGCATGGACGTCCTTTTTTTTATTTATTTAGATAAACTTATAGACATGTATTCTTGAAAATTGAAATTATTCTTTTGGCCGATGTGGACATTATCCATGGATTATCATCCTTATTTTGTATTTAATAGCTCATGGAGAGTATGGTCCTACGGGAGGGATATATATACTGTACTCTGATGTAATGACATGTATATTTGCTTTGGTTTATTAGCTTACGTGGCCGGGTTTTGGTTTGACCGGGGTGTGACATCCATTCTCCAAGTCCTCATTGGATATCCACTATCTTTAAACTTGCGAGTGCTTGGAAAACCTTTACAATATTGGGGTGTCTCTAGTCTTTAACACCCTGTTTGGCATCAGGATTTGGTCCTGGATTTGGCTTGGTCCTGGAGTTGGTCTCCCTCCTCTCTCATTCTCCCGTGTTTGGCGTGATTTCTTCCCCCTGATTTCTTCTCCCGTAGCCTTCCAAATCCAGCCACAACTGGATATGTGACGGATAGGGGATACCCCGTCCGTGGTCACGCGGCGCTCCGCGTGGTGGTGAAAGACCGTTGTGCCCTCGTGCTGGGGAAGAAGAACGACGTTGTGCCCTCGTGCTGGTGGTGAAAGATCGTCTCTCTCTCTCTCTAGGTTTAACAATTACATTTTGGGGAAGACGAACCAGGGAGGTCTAATTTTATTTGGGTAAATTACACTGACCTCCCCTGAGGTTATAGGTTAATACATAAAGGAACCTTGACGTTTAAAAAATTATAATTACCTCCCCTGAAGTTTGAAACTTGTAATAGATTCTCTCAATTTAACCCCCCCCAAAAAAATATTTTTAAATTATATATTAATATTTAATTTTTTTTTACTTGATATTGATTTTATTTATTTAATTATTTAAAATTTTAAAATAAAAATTAAATTATATATTTTTAACTTGTATATTAATATTTAAAGTAAAAAGTTTTATTTTAATCATCTAAAGATTAATTAATATATATTTTATCTAATTAAACGAAATTATATTTTATATTAACAATTAATTAATGAAGTGGGGGTAATTTTGTCTTTTAACATCTTATCCCATCATATCCAACTTTCAAATCCCCTTCTCCAAAAAATATCCAAACACCAAATTATAAATCCCCCTTCTTAAAAAGTGGGTCCCCCGTTATTATAAATCATCTCTCATTTCAAATCCACCCTCATTCTAAATCCACATAAATCATCTCCTGTTGCCAAACGGGCTGTAAAAGGTTTCCTCTCTTGAAATACAATCACTAGATAGCCTCTAGTCTTCAAGAAAAAAAATATTTTTTAGAATATAAACAATCACTCAAGGTGATACTCTCAAGAATGAAGTAAGTATTGTAGCAATCAAAGCTCACAAACTCTAGAAGAGGGGAAAAAAATACAGTGATAGCTCTTTTCTAGAGTAATTTTTCTCTTATGAT
>BRYF01000001.1:6335000-6337500 GCA_030159135.1 Actinidia polygama | reverse complement strand
TCTTAATTTATCGCCAATATTTATATATTTATTATTATTATTACTATTATTTTATAAAGTACATTAATTTATGGGTCGGGGTATTACACATCACCACACATGCGCCACTGCTATGGACTATGGCATGGGGTGGGCCATAGTTTTGGATCCGACTGAGTAGAATATGAAGAGTCACTAGTGGTGATTGGGTGCATTTTAATATTATTATTGAGTAGTGAATATCCTAGTAATGTGGTGTGTTACGAAGAAATAAATGGGCAATACCATAGTAATGCGTGAGTGTTACAAAGTATTACCATCCTAGTAATGGGGGTTACAAGGCCATGATCATGATGTACCTCATAGGAGAGTTCATGAAATATTTATCAAAAGGAAGGATTACATCCAAGTTGTTAGCACCTGATATGCCACAGTAAAATGGTATAGTGGAAAGAAGGAATATGACTTTATATATATGGTTAGATCTATAATAAGTTATTTAGATTTACCTATTTCTTTTTGGGGAATATGACCTAGAAATGATAGCACACCATTTTTGTAAAACCTACAATCAGTAGAGGTATGCTTTCTAAGACTTAAAACTTTGAATGTTCTCAAAAATTAGCTTGTCAAAAGATTGAAATAGTGAAAAAGAAAAATGTTGTTCCTACTTGACGTTATTGTGATGTGAAAGGTCACATCAGACCTTCATAAATTAAACTTAACGGTTATTCCTTGTTTCGTTACATAGATTTTCAAAAAACGGATTAGTAAAAGACCAGTCACACCATGGAATGATAAGTCATGCAAAAAGAAGAAGGTTGGTAAAAAGAGGGGAACTAAGGGTTCAAATGCCATGTTCTCACTCAACATGCCCAAAACTCATAAAAAACTCAATTTGCTAAAAAGTTGGATAAGAAATAGTGATTTGAGAGCTTATGTTCCCACAGAAAATCAAAAAGCGGATCTTTTACAAATCCTCTTGATTTTTCCCGCTTGATTACCTTCGAAATTCGGTTGGTGTGTGTGTTTACCTAGCTTAGTTTAAAAATAAAATAAAATTGGATGATCTTATTGAATGGTCAATTTGAAAGTTTATATGCTTGATTATGTGTTGTGTTCACTCATTTATGCAATGCTTTGATCAGCTTAATGTGAATACTTGACAGTTTCAATAATCTTAATGTTCTAATTATTTAATTTCGCTGATTATTTTGTTGTCACAAGCACTTTATGAGATAGATTAATGGTTATTGTTATATTCATGAATAGTGAAGATAAATATTACACTGTATTCGTTTGCTCCACTATGCTATGAGATTGACCAATTATAGTAGCTTGTATTAGTCGCATTTTGTGTTGTTATTTGCTATTTTTCCCCTCCCCCTCCAATGCATAAGAAGAAAAGAAATAATATATAGGTGGAGGAAAGGGCTACATTTGGGCAATGAATGAAAGCTATCACGCCTGAAAATTTTAAAAATCAAAATTTCACATTGAATAAAGGGAATTTAGGGCGTGGAGAAGGTTACCATGCTCTGAAAGAAACTTATGAAAACTCAAAAAATAATAAATTCCTGATATAAGGTGGTTTTTTAACTGAGGGGGAGCTTATTCTATCTTAATTTTTGACAAATGGACAGTTGCTTGGTTTGACTTCTCATTGTGTGTGGATGCATTAGAAATGGCGAGGTTCTTTCTTCTTTTTTTTCTCGACTATTCTTGCATACTTAGTGCTGTTTGTTCTATCTCTCTCACACACACTGACTTGAAGTTCATTGTGATCATTGATGATTTGACTATTGAGGTTCTTGAGGGTATTATGTTGCTAAGAGTTCATTTTAGAAATTATGATTTTTTTGGGGAGTTATTATTATTTTTTTAAAAGGGCTTTTTCCTTTGTCCATCTGTGACAAAAATGGAGAGTAGATATATTTGGTAGTTGATTGGACTATGACTATGCATGTTGATGTTTATGACGTTATATCTATCCTTGTCATATATTGCTTTGCCTTGTTGAGATATTTTGTTGCATGATTCGCACTTGGAGCTATCACTCGATTCAAGTCACTTTATAGATTTTTGGGGGTATGTCTTTTTCTTGTTAGATGTTTTGTCACAAAATTGACAAAAGAAGAGATTGTTGGGACTGTAATTTCTCCCGTATAGTTTATCAATGTGTGAGGTAAAATATTTTATTTTATATTTATTTTAATTTCTCCCTCAAATGTTATTTTGAGTGTTAGTATGTGAATTCCCGCATTGCCATATATTGTTTTACCTTTTTGAGATATTTTGTTACAGGATTCACACTTGGAGCTATCACTCGGTTCAAGTCACTTTATGGGTTTTGGGGGTATGTCTTTTTCTTGTTAGATGCTTTGTCACAAAATTGACAACGGGAGAGATTGTTGAGACTAGAATTTCTCCTGCATAATTTGTCAACGTGTGAGGCAAAACGTTTTATTTTGTATTTATTTTAACTTCTATCCCAAGTGTTATTTTGAGTGTGTTATTTTGA
>BRYF01000001.1:6320000-6322500 GCA_030159135.1 Actinidia polygama | reverse complement strand
TGGCTGCTTTTGATGATGACTCCGAAGTGGTGGTAACTGAATCAGACCTTTATGGATATGATGATTCAAGTCTAGTAGGTAACGAGTCATTGGCCGAGCTGAGCTTGGCCTGTAAAATTCAGTTTGCCAGCCAGGCAGCTATTGCCAGGTTTTCGTGCCTGTGGCTTCGTTGCCACGACCAGAAACCGTCAAGAAACAAGATTTGAAGCTCAGTGAGCTCTGATCATCTGAGAAATATTGGCGTTGATATTCGGGTTTATCGATGTGCTGCTAGTAACTGAGAGATCAAACGAAGTCTTTTCACATTTTTGTTTACAGCAGTTATAAGTAATAAATGAATGTTCTTCTTTACCCTTTTTTTAATAGAGATTTGAGACTAAATAATCCTATGCAAGTCGAGCTGTTTACTCTTTCCAGAAGCAAAAGGTGCTTGACGTTGAAATGCAGAAAAGGAAATCTGTAAATAAGAGTGCGTTCTACATGTTACACAAGGGAGTGAATCCAGAATGTGAAGCATAGTTTGAGCTGTCTGAAAAGGAAATGTAAGGCTTGTATATGTACATGGATTAGATATGATGTTTCTATTTAAGAGTGGAAGTTTGCATGCTCACTCTCTCTCTGCATGTGTGTGCACAATGTCTTGGACAATAAATGTTTTGGAATCTGGATTACTTTAATCAGTTGTCAGTTACGATTTGGCATCACAGACCAGAGTGCGCAATCACTAGGTCGATCTTGAGACCGATACCATGGGATCTAAGATGAGTTTTTACTTTGAAAGATTTCACTTCAATTGCATATTCATAGTTTCGACATTGAAAAGCATGTGATGAGAATGAATTATATGTTGACAAGTGAATATTCATTGACTAGAGGTTGGAGCTATTCTATTTCTAATGCTTTTATTGGCAACATGGATTGAAAGAAATACACTCCATATTGTTACTTATAAGTTATAACTCATAATAATACCTTTTGGTTAAGAAAAGAACATAAAATTGTAAATAATAATCAGTAGACTTTCATTAATACATTACAAAATAATAAAAAATCTAATTTTTAAAACCCTTAAAAAAACGCGGTCATAAGCCGTCTTGATGTTTTTCAAAATAGGCTTTCGGGGTAAGTTATCGTTTGCTACGAGACATAGCATGAGAAGATTACGAGACATAGCATGAGAAGAGAAGCAATTAATGTTGAAATGTTGATCTTACTATGCTAACCGCTATTAAATGAGATACGATAAATAGAAGTGGCTTCAACCAAGTAGTATGTTACCGTTGTCAATGTTGTTTTTCTTTATGTTATTTGATTCTATAATTGTTTAATAATTATGCCTTCGAGAACTAATTATGCACTAGATATGGGACCAACTACTTAAAATAAAACGAAAATATTTTAAGTGACTTTCTCATACTACTTGGTAATAACACAATCCAAAAAATATAAAATTTTAATTAAACGGTTAAAAAAATTCACTAAAATCAAAAAAAAAAAACTCAAAAATCAAAGCAGCTAAAAAATTTCAAAAAATACTAGCCCAACCAATGCTTTAGTGGGCCCCAATCGAGACAATATTGAGCCCATATATATCATTCGAATTTGGACCGAATTTGGGATGTTCTCTTTCAATCATAGGAATGTGTGGCTAGTGAAATAATTCATGTGATGTAATTAGACAAAAGGAGAAATAAGGGAAAGAAAAGGACAACATGTCTAACTATTTACACAATCCATGTCAAGATTATGGGAATAAAGCTAGTTTCTATATGTGACAAACCCTAATTGGGAAAACTCCTAAATGTTTACATGTCCCTTTTGATTTACATATTTAATGAATAATTACATATGTTAGAATAAGGAACTTATTAAATATCCATAATTGCATCTAGCAAAAAAGGAAAAAAATATAATGGCATGATTTGCATATTTAGTGTTGAGTTGTCAAATATCTTGACCATAATTGTTAGCTAAATGACAACACAAAACTTTAGTATTTTTGTTGGTCTAATCAGCATTGAAAGAAACACAGCAATAATGCTTGGAGAATTCATACATAAAATAACAATGATGTGATAATAATATTTTGATAAATAAAAGTCATCTTGATGGATGTCTTGTTTGAAAATAAAAAGCACACATTCTTCCACATAATTTTGAACACAATATTTGTATAAATTCTCTGTTAGTGTATCCTTACTAGAAACTATAACTTCTATTATCTTCATATTATACCTAACGTTATGAGTTATTTTTCTAAGATTCATTGCTTACTAGAAAAACTCCTTAACACATTGTTATGACTAAAGAAATAATTAAAATTGGCAAACAATTCAAACAATGTAACCTAGTTGAATACAAATGCATTAGTTTAAAAGAATTTGTTGGTGAAATAAAATTATCTGTAAACAAATGCAAGTATGCAACATGTTGGAGAATTATTATATGTCATTATTTTGCCAAAATGCTTTATTGTTTTACATGTTTTAGAAGGGAATGA
>BRYF01000001.1:6215000-6217500 GCA_030159135.1 Actinidia polygama | reverse complement strand
GAGGTTAGCACCCGGCGGCCGGGTGGAAGCGCCCTCCGACGCTCAAATTAGTTATGGCACTGAAGAAGAAAAATATAGAAAATTTACTTTAATTTCGTTCCTTAAAACTTTGGTGTGTGGATTTTTAGTAGAAGGGCTTTATATGGGGAAAGTTCCTATCAGATGCTCCATCCAATAAAGTACGATGGTCAATATAGCCAACCTTAACTCAAAATAAAGCAAGTGGATAAAAAAATATTTATCATGCACAAATACAAATTAACGTAATTAGAAATACTATGAACAACATAGGTAGTGACCATATTTATAGTGGGAGGAAATTGCACAAGCTCAAATCATGATCGAAGCCCAACGGATAAGAGGACATGACATGGATCCACCACCGCCCAAGTTAGTTATAGCTCTGAGAATGCCAAGCTAGCGCTATGGATCTAAAAATTATAAATAAATCTCCTAACACCCCACCCCACCCCTCCCCACCCACCCCAAAAAAAGGCTTCAAACTTAGAGTCCAAAATCTATGTTTAGTTTAGTTTTTATTTTTAACTATAATTTAACATGTTTGCTTGATATATGTTGTTTTGCACATTTCCTAACAAATTAAGTTTGGGGGGCAATTGGTGACGTAACAAGGTACCAGAGCTCTAGAATTTCTTGAGGTCAAGTCTTGTTACCCTTGTTCTCTCTGTCATTGTGCTTTATACGTTTGTGCACCTATTCACGTCAGTTTATTGTCTTCTCACACTAGACAATATATTTAACTTCCCCATTGTGAGACAAGGTCATATGTCAAGATAAGCCTTCGCGATGATTGGTTATCTAACATAACAAATATTTAGTTGAAAAATGGTTTATGAGGATATTAGTGCTTACTGGTGATGTTTGTGCTATCACATTCCATCCCTAATGTCAAGGTTCTTGCTCAAGTGCAAATCAATAATAGACAAAAGCATGGTAGCTAAAAAATCCAAATTATGTTTGTGGAACGCATCTTGTACCTTGAATATTTTGAATTTTTTTAAAAAATGAATGCAAAAAATGCTACATGATACAAAAACTGAAAATAAAGCACAAGGAGAAGACCTTATCAGCTTCCAACATAGCATGAAAATTCTTTAAAGCACGCTGTAACACTCACCTCATGATTTATGTTCCAAAATTATACAAATTTGCATCTAACTCTTCCTGAAAATGGAAAAAGTAAGATTTTGGCAAAGTGCAGGAGCACTTAAATGTTTACCAATTATGTATCTTCTTGTTATTGTAACCAACACATGGAGACCTCCTACAATTTAGGCCATGCATTAAAAAAATTTATTGGTAAAGCCGTTCATTCATCTTCAAAGAAATGATACAAGGATAGTTAGATATAAACAGCCATGATAAAAACTACACTCAGGCACAATTTCCCAGAATTCATTATGCAAATGGATAATCAAAACTTTGAGCGAATACAGCCTCCTTGTTTTATCTATTTGTTTTCTTTATTAAACAACTTTCAACGTGACTACAACCAAGAACTTTGAACTTATGATTACTATTTTGCTATAGACCGAACTAAACATTGCAATGTCCTTGCTATGAACCGAAACAAAACTGACCCATTTTGGGGTTTCATACATCATGTACTCAAATATGTAGGTGATCTTAAGAAAATCCTAAACAACTATGAATGCCACAAAATAGCACTACAATTGTTGAAAGTGACGAGGGAAACAACTACTAACAATTATAATTGCCTTTAGTATATTGATTAGCTTAGTATAGTTATTCCAAAATTATGGCAGAAGCATATACAACTTTAATAAAATGACAATAGTGATATCCTTCCTTCAGAGCTCGTGCCTAAGTTAACCTTTCCAAGCTTTTATGAAAGCTTAAAATTTTCATATCAGAGAGCGTTCCAAAGCTAACCATATTGAATGTAACTACATATATGTTGCATGAACCTCCATATAACAAGTTACTTGTTTGATGTCAACCCATTAGACCTACTACATAGGGATAACCGGGTCGACTAACAGCAGTGACATCCAAATGTATAAGCCATGAAGGCAAGGGTGAGATGTCACTAACCGAGGATGACACTAATAGATTCAAAACATGTAGCTTAAACCAAGAGACGTCGTCCATGTCATAAGAACATAGATTTTGATACAAGAGACGTCGTCCATGTCATAAGAACATAAGATTTTGATACAAGACAGGCAACCATAGTATAAGCATTTCCATTTCTAAATGAGCTTTGTATAAATGTAACCAACATAAGGATTCTTTCAATAATATGATCCTACATAACAAATAACACACGCAATGAAGCATAGTCTATAGCAAAGCAATAGTTTACTCCTAATGGGGTTTCAATTCCTTCTTAAATTAATCCAAGTCGAGTAAATACACATTAGGATTTGTTGGCCTCGTAACTCTTTTAGAACAAAGGTTAAAATGCCAAAAGCAAATTCGTGAGTAGCTGCCTGATGGGTATATTCAGTTCGTGAAT
>BRYF01000001.1:6030000-6032500 GCA_030159135.1 Actinidia polygama | reverse complement strand
CGTTTGAGCTATCAACGGACTTTCATACGAAGTGCTACTATAATTGATAGTCGTTCCAACGACTATTATCGGTTGCGATACGTAGACTACAACTTAGCTTACTACCAAATTAGAGATGACATTTTGTATGTCCTAAACAGTAGTACCATGCTCAACAACAAAATCTCTACTGAAATTAATGTATAATCAAACAGGGATTGCAGTGACACATGATAGACTTAGGTGGCCAGCATTGTTTGAGAGAAAAAATATGCTAGAACCCTGTGTTGAAAGTGGTTTTTAAAGATTTCGAAGGCACGATCAGTGGAGATCAACCTAGTGGACGTTGTCACTCATCCCGCCCTGTGTGCGAAGCTTGAGGTGGCGATTAATGTGACTGAGAGGCGGGTGAATTGCAAGCAAACTATAATTTCCTTAGTAAAAGCTACAGAAAGTGGTGCTGTAGATGGTGATGTATGGAATTCAAAGATGTAATCCAGTAATCCAGGCTATTATGGAGGATCTAGAGTAAGCGTCGGACCCTAATGTATGAGGTTATTGAATTTTGATTCTGATTAGGGAACTATTTGTTTGTTTAGAGGGGCAATTTGTTAGTTTGTGTACTATGAGTTGAATACTCCTCCCGGATATGTGTGTGTGTATTAACCATTTATTATCACGTTTAATAAAATCGTACGCAATAGATATCAAGAAAATTAATTATATCACTAATAAAATACATAATAAACACATAAATCTTATTCTTAGATGGACAAACAAATAACCATCAAATTCATCATCATTAGACAAGGTCCACACTCACGGAATACGCTCAAGTCAGTTTATTTTGAAGCAACATCATAATTTATTGCCTAGAATGAGTGTAGTAGGCACATGTTTGATAAAATCCTTTTCGAATTCGTCATCTTCAAAATTAGATAACTCACTATCAAACATGAGCTCATACTGTACCCGAATCTCTTTATATATAATTTGGTAATCGGCTTAACCCATACTGTACCCGAATCTCTTGGGTTGCATATTCTAATTGCTGAACCCATCCAAACCCTGTTAGAATACCTTATATCCATCCCGTTAGCATGCGATAATTCGGGCCTATTTTTTTGGGGTTATCCCTAGCTATGAGAGAAAAAAAGAAAAACATAAAAAAAGAGGGGGAAAAACAACCAAAGTCACTTACAGCAAACCAATCACTTAAAGATCTTTGCATGAGAAGGTTCAATATATTTCCTCCACATATCCAGTAGCAAAGTAATTGATATGTAGGATTGAAAGTAACAAAGAGGAAAATAATTAATTTGTGAATAATACTGTCTTTGGCAGACTAACAAAGTAAAGAAAAAGAGAAGAGAAAATCTAGATTTGTCGCAAAACTGGAACACGGTATGTGAGGGAAGCTTAGAAGTTTACAGGGCACATCGCTCTTAAGGAGAGTACTTTGTTTTGGAGAAAAGTTAAATACTGTAAATGATATATCCATTTATGGCAGCTAAGATAATTATGCTTTGACAACATTTTAAGTTTCCGTTTTAACTTCTGTTTTCCTTTTAAAATTTAAAAATCAGAATTTTAGATTGGGAAAACAGAGAATTAATTAGAGTGTTTATATATTGGAAATAGAACCAATAAGTGTAGTAGGCACATGTTTGACAAAATCCTTTTCGAATTCGTCATCTTCAAAATCATATAACTCACCATCAAACATGAGCTCTACGTCTTCATCACCTTATGGATGGCAAACTTAGGATGGATGTTTTCCTTTTCGACATACTTGATCCAATGAAATCTATTAAGCCTCTGTATCATCGGTTCAATCTCACGCTGAAGTCTGCATATCACTTTAGGCTCATCTTGTGACTTGTCCATTTGTAGTTCAGCTGAGCATGCTTTAGGAACTCGTATGCCATGCCACAGATAAATACACTTTGAGATCGCACCTTCTATCGTACAACTCCTTCCATTGGAGAAGATTGTATTCTATTTTGACATTATGCGAACCATCCTCATATACCATACCTTCAATGGCATGCCCAGTAGGTGATTCCCATGGATCAAGCAAGGAAATTGATTTATTCACAAAGGAATGCTTCACTCCATACCATGCGTCGCATGTTAGGCCATCGTACTCACCAAGGCAAATTGGGCATATACCTTTGCATGGGAATCATTGGAAGAAAAGGCAACAATCATTATATTCTGGCTAAACAGTTTTACTTTATTATAGTGGGTCGTGTTTGCTGGATACTGGTACTCCTAGTGAAGGTCATTTAAGGGTAATAAATATACTCGTTACCATTGATTCCATTGCTTGCATTATTTCAGCGATGCAGTGTTCCAATGCACCACTTATGCAGTAACTTAATGATGCAATGTTCCAGTGATGTAGTGTTACAATGAACTAATTATGCAGTGAGCCAGTGTATTAGGTTTTAAATAATAGGTTACCATTATGGTTAAGGCAATATGTTAGGTTTTAATAAAATTGCAAAGAAAGAATTCA
>BRYF01000001.1:5952500-5955000 GCA_030159135.1 Actinidia polygama | reverse complement strand
ATTAGACACAAAAATTCAAACACTTAGAATAGACAAGAGACAGTACCATCCGATTTAAGCTCGGGGTAGCCCTGAATCCGATCAGAATTCCGATGTGGAGTCCGAGCTTAAGCTCAAAACATTCGGTAAAGAGTTTAAAATAGGATCTCAAACTTTTCCCTCTGACCACCTTAGCAAGGTCAAATTAGGAATATGAGGTAAAATCCTCTTTAGTTTTTTTCTAAGGGTTCCTAAGTACTCTACTGATTCATCTCGGGGAGGGTTGTCTCGTTGAATGTATTCACCACAAGAAGGGCGGGACTCACCCGCATCGCCCAACGAGCTTGGTGCTCCATCTTTAGGGTGCTCCTCGCCCTTATTCCCGGACGCCATGGACTCTAGAGAGCTGAAAATCCGATGAAAAGATTTTGACTCAAGGAGCACGGGCACTGAGTAACGCCCTTCTTTCTCTACTGAACTGAAAATCTCGTCAAAAATTTTTTGCTCGTCCCCATATAGCCTTGGCAAGTCATTGCAATGTTTAATTGAAAATAATATAAAGTTGAATATTAGCTCTTTGAACATTTCAAGAGAGCAAAAATTCTAATAAAAATTAAGACCGACTTGGAATGCCCCATGATTTCGGGACCCTTGGAGCACCACCTTCCCGAGATGAACCTTCAGGAAGCTCCCAACCATCCCTCGAGACGAAAAAGAATTTGCTTTTCCATCCCTTAACTTGTTGGGCTATCCTCCGAGTAAGGTCTTTTTGTACCCCACCTTGAAGTACAACCAACCTTGATCCGGTTTAGGGTTATTGTTAAGACTAAATAGGTTCCTAAACTCAAAAAGGGACATAGTGTACTTGTATGCTTGCCACAACGCCATCACGCAGATGACGCTTCGCCATTCATTGGGGACGAGCTGAGCAGAGCATATATTGTAAAATTGTAAAATTAACCTAATTGTATAATGAATGAAAAATCGGAGGCCTGTGTGAAAAGCGGCCTCGTAAAAGGCCACCTCGCCCGAGCAGGCTGAGGCTATAGTCTCGTTCTCCTCGGGAATCCTAATTTGCATGCCTGAAGGGAAAGAATAAGACTCCCTGAGTAGGTCCAGCTCCTCTGGGAATGTTGGTCTCCTTCTCCATTGAGGGATGAATGGCGACCAGAGGGTTGACCTTGGGAATTAGGGGATCCTCCATAGGTGATTCAGGGAATTGGTTCACCTCGTTAGTCATGTATTATGATCCTTCTCCAAAATGATCGGATACCTAAGAAGGCAAGGAATCCTCTAAGTTTTCTGAATTACCTACTTCGGGCCTATGGGACATGCACTACGAAAGTGAAAGTAAAAACTAAGGTGGGTTAAGATACTTATTGAGCTAAAGACAAGGAGGCGACCACGAATGAAGGCGAGGAAAAAATTAGAACGAGAGCAGCAGTTTGGTAGTGCAAGCGAAAAAGTACAAATGAGTGGATGGGCCCCCCTATATATAGGAAGTACCACGGGCTAAGATTCATCTGCTCCAACGTCTTAAATCGAGCAACGTTTTGGCTCATGAGCCCATAATTGTTTCTCCCTCCAAGAGCATCATTAATGCGCCTCCATTCCCACCAACAGCATCATTAATGCGCACAACGTCATTTCAACATTTAATGCCCCTCGTTCACGTGTTCGTTTGTGGAGATACATCATTATTACGCGACCACCTTGCCAAGAGGCAGTTATTTCGCTAATTACTCGTAAATCCCTTGTTTCATCTCGGTATCTCGAGTAGGGGGATACTAAAGTGGGGTAAAATATCCACCCCATTAATAATACAAGAGACCAACTCCATAAGGACTCTACCTCCCTAAAGAGTCTGCCACCGCGAGACTCCTTCTCCATCACTACTCCGCCTGATCAGAGTTCGCTTCCGCGAGGATTCCACCTCTACAAGGGAACTATCTATGTTAGATTCCAGCTCCATCACGACTCCTATAATTGTGGATGGCTCTCCAAATGGCAGTTTCCTACTTTATCTTTGATATTATTGGAGTATCCTTCCATACTTATCCTTTCGAGGATCTCGATGTAGTTCACTGACATGGCCCATCACTCCATCTATATAAAGGCCGCTCCCACGTCATAAAGATGTACGATTTAATTCTAGTAATCTTGCACATATAGCTCTATTTTATCACTACTTATTTTGTGCGCGCTTTGGTTTGATTCTCACGCCGGAGGAATTTCGAGCGGCCTCACCCCGGCCGGTAACGTTTGTCCATTTCTACGCAGGTCGTTACTATGAAGCAACTGCATTTTTCACACCACCCAATAAAAGCTTTTAAAATCAAGATATTTATACCATTTTTTGTATCTTTTTGGGAAAGTAAAAAGATGGTCAAATAAATCTCAAAAATCGATGATGTGCCACACTCGTGGGGATTTGACCGTGGTTCGAGTCCCGAGAATGTACAAAGTTACTATGAATCAATGGATGAAGACTTTTAGAAGTATGCCCCTAAAAAAAATCGTA
>BRYF01000001.1:5945000-5947500 GCA_030159135.1 Actinidia polygama | reverse complement strand
ATGATTAGGTCAGTCACATATTCACTAACATGGCAATCAGCACGTCCTCACACGCTTCGAGCTGTGCTATAAAGGGGGAAAGACTCTCTCACAAGTAAGTAATATTAACTCTCTCTCTCTCTCTCTCTTGAGATTTTCACTCTCAAGGTCAGAGCCACTGGGGACTACATAAGTTTTGATTCAATGGCCAAAAAACATTTAAAATTGGGCATATGTTTTACCCATTGGATCAGTTTTTTAGTGGGATCCAAAAAAAAAAAATTAAAACATCCATTTCTTTCTCTCTCATTTCTTCCAAACTAGCAATATTTTTTAAAATCATTATATTTTCTAATTTGTTCTTCATTTTGTAGCAATATATCTCTTTGTACATGCATTCAATGTATCTTTTATCTGATTTTTATATCTTATTTGTTTTTTAAGTTGTAAAACTCTAATAAGTACGCTCAAGAGATGTGTGTTTTTTTTGCGTAGTGCCCACGAGCACGAGCAATTACTAGTATATATATATTTACCTTTCCTCATCCTCATTATTGTCGCTCCGGCAGTGCATGCTGTGCAGCACACCGTTGGCGATAGCTACATGTAGAGCCAATCGACGGATTTCCTCACTTGGTCTTCCGGAAAAACGTTTACCGTCGGCGACACGCTTTGTGAGTCAATTACTTCACCTCCAAATGGGGATCCATTTATAAAATGATAAATTTATGCATATTTTATGTGCATACCTAACCATCACAAAAGTACAAAATTGGGATAGTTTCCAAGTTTGAATGGACTTTTGTACATGTTTATCCTAATGGATGCTTTATTCTTTAGAGATTTTGATCATTTCAATGGATTGCAGCCATAGGCTATATAGCTCATAAAGTTGACATTTCATTAGTTGGTTTGAGATTACTTAAATTGGAATATATATAAGTATAAAATTGCGTTCATCTGACCATTTTTTAACGTTACAATAACAGAAACTTCATGAATATATATACGATTTAACACACTACATAACTTTTAAACACAAAAGGAAAAAAAAATGCACATAATTTAAGAAAATAACTTTAACCATTGTAAGATTTTTTGTATGATTTGGATTTTCTAACAATAAGATTTTCAAACCCCAATAATCATCCCTTGTTGGAGTAATTTGTATTAAGTTCTCCTTAAGTTAACCTCCTTGTTGACTTTTTGATCAACACAAAGCAAAAACTTCACCAACTCAATCTTGTAATTTCTTTAATTCTATTAATTTCAAATAAAAAAACTAATTTTGATCAAAAAACGAAAGTTAAAAAAAATGGAAAAACTAATCTTGTAATCTCAATCTTGATCACCAGTGTTCACTTAATTTTACTTGAAAATAAAAAAGGAAAGTTAAAAAAATTCCAGTCAATTTTGAAATTAAACATGGATTTATACTGAAACTAGCAAAATTTAATGTTCAAATCTTGATGACCAACGTTCACTGAATTTTGCTTGAAAATCAAAAGGTTTTTTTTTCTGAAAAAACCGAGTCAAAATTTGAAATTAAACATGGGTTTATTTTGAAACTAACTAATGCCTAATTTTAATGACTAATGTTTATACTTACGGTGGCACCCACCACATGAACATAGTAAGTGAGGACGACTACAACAACTACAACACTGGCAATCCAATCAAGTCCTACAACAATGGAAAAACTACTATTAATCTTGGCAAAGTGGGGCCCATGTACTTTATGTGTCCCACTTTTGGCCACTGCCAAAATAGCATGAAGCTAGCCATCATAGTTGTGGCGGCCACTAGCACCACCACCACACCCACTACCCCGAGTACCGGCACGCCACCGGCTGCTATATCACTTCCAACCGACTCATCCACATCTCCGCCCTCGTCATCCAGCGATACTCCCAGCACCACCACTACCACTGCCTCAACCCACCGCGGTCACCAAGTGGAGCCCCCAGAATTTTCAGTGACATGAGTCATTTGATGCTTAGATTTTCTCTCTTTGTGGAAGCCACGATTGCATTCATGGGTAGAAAAGAGGCAGTGCTATTGTTCTTCCTTTTGCCTTAATTGAATTGTGTGGTTTTGTACGAGATCATGTAACTTTATGTTGATATGGTTTTCTTAATAAAATGGTGTATGAATAGAATTGTATCATTTCAATTTGCATGTTGGGATGGTTAATTAGACCATTTGAATCAAACTTCACAGTATTGTTACGTTCCAGAATATGAATTCAGAAAAATTTTCAAAAGTCGAAATGAATGGTTCAAATTCACTTAATTATGAAAGATCCACATACTCAAGTGAATCTGAATAATTCATTTTGAATTCTGAGAGTTTTTCTTGATCTAAATTGTAGTACTGTAGGATTTTTCCAAACTTTAGGCACCACCCAACTCAACTAGTATCTAATTTCTCTAAGATTGTGTTTGAAATGAGAATTTGTGGAAGAAAAAAACATACAAAAAAAATAGGGAAAACAGGGTGTGTTGGGAAACCTTCTCATGGT
>BRYF01000001.1:5925000-5930000 GCA_030159135.1 Actinidia polygama | reverse complement strand
ATCACTAGCTGAATAGTGAACGCGATGTCTTGAACTATTCTGTTGTTTGTGTAAATTAAAACAACAAGCATCACACATGATTTCTCCCGCACTGTACTGGTTCTCACAGTTTATGTCCGTTTTAGCCCTAGACACCGCTTAGTTCAATGAGTGTTAAGAGAATTCAGCTTTGATAATTCTTATTGATGCGAACCCGCATCACACTCATATATGTGACATCTCATTAAGAGAATCCTGCTTCCTCCAACTTGGATTTTCAAGACATAAAAGTCATTAAAAGTATATACTTAACCTCTCCATTGCAGGTATCATTATTGCTCCACAAGAATGGGCAAATTTTTAATGATTTCCTCTGGCCACTAACAATTTAGTTGTCCCATTAAACCTGTATCTTGAGATCTCCAATTAACTAAGTTGATTTACCATTGCAATAACTTTATTTTATAGATTTCAACTCCATTCCTCTTGAAGACTTGTAAATTAACTCTCTATTTAACCATTTGGTTAGCGAATTCACAATGTTTTCCTTTAACTTCGCATAGTTAATAGGATAACTCTATTTGAGATTAATTGTCTAATGGCATTGTGTCTGACGGTAAATGTTAACCCATATTTATCTCCTGATTCCACACCAAAATAGATTTCGTGCGCCAAACTCTCACCTTATTCGTAGTTGGATTTCCCAGAGTTTTATATATATATATATATATATATATATATATATATAAAATAACTTAAATAAACATATTTGCATTCGATACTATCTTGCAATGTTTGGATAAATCCATTAAACAAGTACAATGAATAACTATCCCAATGTTCAATCTCCATGTCATATTGTAAAAAAAAAAAAAAGAGTGATTAATTATGTTAATGGTTTCTAAAATATTCACCATATTTTACTTTGGTCTCTCATATACTAAATTTATAAATTTTGTATCTAATGCATACATTTGAGTTCTGTATGGTCCTTTGCTAATTACATATATTTTTTTTGAAGTTTTTTTTATCATAAAAAGGGTTTTGGCCTTTAATATCGGTAATGAATCAATCCGATAATTACAAAAGTGATTCTTCTATAACGTGTTAGTTAGAGCATCTCCAACCCACTCTCTATATCTTCATTTTAGAGGATTTAGGCGCTTCAACCAACCCTCTATATCTTTATTTTAGATGATTTGGGCACTCCAACCCATCCTCTATATCTTGCTTCATTTTAGAGAATGAGAGTTTCAAAAACAAAAATATAGGATGATCCTTTATTTTAGAGGATGATAGATTTTTTAATTAAATATTTATAACTTTTAATTTATACATCTATTTTTCATATAATTGGTACCATTAAAAAGATATTCATAATTTTTTCAAAATGAGACCAATATTGAATATTTTTAGTAAAAAGTTCAAAAATACTAATTTGGAGAAAAATGATAAAAGATTGAGTTTGAGTGAGTTTTTTCACAAGTAGAGGTAGAAATGAGGGATTACGATTGGAGTTTGCATGAATAATAAGATCTTTTGAAATTATTTTTTGAATAAAATATACTATTTTGATCCTCTAATTTAGAGTATCGGATTGGAGATGTCTACGATTGATATTAAAGATTAAAAAACTTAAAGCCCCCTTTTATAGTAAAAAAGACTTGTAGGAAAACATTTGTAATTAGCAAAGAAACACATAAAATCTAATTGGATATATTAGGGATAAAATCAAAAAAATTAATACATGATGAACCAAATTGAAATGATGTGAATACTTTCGGGGACCATTAACATAATTTGCCCAAAAGAAAAAACATTATCACATTGAGATCAACCACCAGGTGTGGTGTATTTTCATTATCCAAAGCTCTACACACACAAAAAAAACATATAGTAATATATATTAACCTCGTTTCTGGGATAATTACAGCAATGTCCTCGTATATAAAAAAGTTAACCAACAAAGTCCTTTTATTAAGTAAGATTACATTATTGCCCAACCCATTTGCGCATAACCCAACTAGAAATGCTCTTATAAATACTCCAAAAGCCCAAATAGTTCCTTTTTGTATTTTTGTATTAAAAACTTTAAAGTATCATAACTTTTGTTATAAATAATTATTTTTAATAAAATTTATATTTTTAGAACCTGCTCAGTGAGATCTATAAAATAATATTCATATGAAATATAAAATTATAAAATATATAAAAAAATATTTTTTTGCCGTAAAATCTAACAATGATAAATTTATCAGTTATATAATTTATGAATTTTTCTCTTAGTAGGCCATCAGAACATTAATGGTATATAAATTTAACAGTCATACAAATATTAGTGTTCTTATATTTTTTTTGTAGTGATTATATGTTTGAATATCATTTAAAAATTTAAACAATGATAAATTTGTCAATCATGTATCCAGTGGCGGTCGGGGGGAACATTTGAAACACCCCTCCCCCCCAAAAAAAAATTTATTTTTTTATATTTTTTGTTATTTTTGACTATTTTGCTATTGGTTATATACAACTTGTCCCCTTAAATATTTTTACCGAAAGGTCCATTAAAAATATATAGTTCGCCACCCCCTAAACGGAAATTCTGCATCATCCACTGCATATATCCATGGTGTTTTTGTGCTTTTTTGTAGTGGATGTGTGTTAACATCATCCACTGAATAACATTTTAAGAATTAACATCGATAAATTTATCAATCATGTAATTATTAGAATTTTTTATCATAAGTTTTGACTAAAAAAAATTCCTATGAGAAATTTTTTTATCAGAACAATATATGGCCCCATTGGAGGAAATTTTATTTTTTATAGATTTTAGCCAAAAAAAAATAATTTGTCTGGGATAATTTTTTATTCCGTCTAGTTGGATTTTTCTTGTAAGTTTTATTTAGTGTGTTTTTGTAAGAATTAATTGATTATATCAATCTTAATAACACAAAGATTGATCAAAAAATTTAATTGTGACAAAATAAAAATTTTAGGGTTATCTTATTACAATTAAAATTATAAGATTTAATCCGTTACTGAGTTCAAACTCTGAGGTTATTTTTGTAATCACCCAAAAAAATTATATTGTATTCTCAAAACATTGTGTCCAAGTACCAAGAACTAATGATTTTTTGATGGCATCGAGGATAACCAAAACCTAGAATCTGTATACAAGGGAGGTGACCGTTGATGTTTTTTTTAGACGTTTTCTAGCTGCTTGGTTTTTTAATTGTTTAATTAAAATTTTATATCTTTTTTAATTTTTACTAACAAGATGAGTTTGAAAATTTATATTTTTTTATTTAATTTTAAAAAAAAGTCACTAAAAATCAAAAAAAATATTTTTACTCGACTAATTATTTTTTTTTGTCATAGATTTTTTTTCAAATTTAAGAAAAAACATTTAAATTTTAATTTTTTAAAAATTTTAAAAAAATAATCAAATGATAAAAAAATTTAAAATAACAAAACGGATAAACAGGGTAAAATATAACTAATCCCAATATGAGTCGTCTAATAAAAATATAATTTAGAAAAAAAGTCACTAAAGACTAAAAAAATTATATTTACTCGATAAATTAACTTTTTTTCTTGTCTTTGATTTTTTTTTAAATTTAAATAAAAGTGGTAAAATTTATTTTTTTTAAAATTTAAAAAAATGTTTTTTTAATCAAACGATAGAAAAATTAAAAAAACAAAACAGATAAACAATCTAAAAAATAACTAATCCAAATATAAGTCGGCTAATAAAAACTTAATTTAGAAAAAAGTCACTAAAGACTAAAAAAAATATTTTTACTTGATAAATTAACTTTTTTTTTGTCTTTTATTTTTCTTCAAATTTAAACTAAAACAGTTATAATTTTAATTTTTGTATTTTTTTGAACAAAAAATAAAACTTTAGTCAAACGATAAAAAAATAAAAAAAACAAAACAGATAAACAATCTAAAAAATAACTAATCCAAATATGACTCGACTAATAAAAATTTAATTTAGTAAAAAATCACTAAAGACTAAAAAAATTATTTTTACTCGATAAATTATTTTTTTTTATCAAAAATCACAGTAGACTAAAAAAAATATTTACTTGTTAAATTAAATTTTTTTATCATTATTTTTTTTCAAGTTTAAACAAAAACATTTAAAATTTTATTTATTTAAAAATTGAAAAAAATTAAAATTTTAATTAAACATGATAAAAAAAATCATAAAAGCAAAACACCTAAACAATCTATAAAACAACTAACTAATCCAACTACGAGTTGGCTAAAGAGATGCAAAGTTTCCCCCCTTGGGAAAATGGAACAGAAAGCAACCCATAGCTGGCTTTCAACTTTGATTTGGTGACATGTGGACACATGTTTGTGGGCCCGTGTTTCCTAATTTAAAAAGTAATTAAAAGTATTGAGTAAAGTACAAACTGTGTGGGGTGTCAAGATTAAAAGAACTTGGGTGCAAAAGGTGTTGTTTCGGACACCTTAGTCGGGCCATACCGCCCTGCCTCACGGGACTGGCATGACAGGTAAATCAGGTACTCAGTGGCCCAACAGATGGGAGGCCCAGTGCATAGTGCCCACAAGGAGCCCACCCAATATTTCATGAGTGAAACTCCCACACTGCGGCTGCCATGACTCGATCCTGCGCTCTTGGGTGCAATCTACCATATGTGAACCAACTGAGCTACTTCTGGGGCACAAAATTAAAGGAACTATTTCCATCATGAAATGGTCCACTTCTACGTTCTACCCAACATACCCCATCAAATTGGAACCCCAAGTCCTAAAAAACTTGTACAATATTACTCCTCTCTCTTTTCCAACTAGGTAAATTGCTTGATTTGATGCATATTTTCAAGGAAAAATTATTTGAGTAGTTCAAAAACTGTCTTTCAAGCATGGCCAAATAGTATATTGTGTCACTATCATTGTGGGAGTTCGCGATTTAACGTTACATGATACACTCTTTTCCTCCATGAGTCACCTCTAAAGTTAGGCTTTTTTTTAAGAAAAAAATT
>BRYF01000001.1:5857500-5860000 GCA_030159135.1 Actinidia polygama | reverse complement strand
TTAGTACGAGTCTACGACCGCATTAATAATCCTCTCATTTGTTTATTCCAATAATTATGATCCTTTTAACCACCCACTATAGTTTGAAGGATGATCCTTTTTCTGTTAAATTATTAGAGAAGGTAGTTTTATTTGGAAAACAAATCCGCTTCTGCAAATATTTGTTTTTGATAGCGCAGTATCCCAATTAGATATAAGAAAAACTAATTTGGAGGCCCTAAATTAATGATCAGACAAATCTTCAGTAACCCTAAAAAGACTCGAATTGAAGATTTATTGAACACAAAATTAAAGTTTTTATCAACCAAGCTAACTCTGAGGATTCCACTTTCGCAAATATAATGTTGCTCACATGACATATACACTTTTTAAGTTTAATTTGTCATACTTTTGAGGAGCAAGGAAGAAAAATAAATATTGTTTTTTTCTTTCTTTGTTTCAAAATCAAATTTTACATGTAAAATTAGAAAATTGGAAAAGATGGGGAGGAGATTATCGAAACAATAGTTGCATTTAAGTGATGTCTATTAAATTAGTTGGGTTAACTCAGTTGACTACATTTGTACACTTTCAATTGAAAGGTCGAGATCAATCCTTGCTATTGTTTCATTAAATATGGTTTTTTTTCCGGGTAGTTAATTCTATTGTTAGGATATACGTGATCTGTGGGTTTGTATTCTTGAACTTTCTAATGTGATTGATTGTTTTATCAATTTGATGTAATTTCGATAATTAATTGTAAACATTTTTCTAATAACTGGAAAAAAAAATGCATGTATATTTAAAAAATAAGATATATGATTTGGGATGTAGTTTTATTAGTAGTTGTTTTTTTGCCTTCTTAATTTGTTACAATTTTTCTATTTTTAACTTCATTTGATTGTTGATACTTCAAATGTGTACTAAACTAAAAAGTCAAAAATGAACTAGATACCACCATAGTGGAATCTTCCATATAACTTCCAATATCTGTTGGAAAAAAAACCATCTAATCATTAGCAATATGCCTTAAAATCAACCATCTAAACTCTTCTCTTAAAATGCATTGTAACTAAAAAACTTTAGTAATACAATCCATCTTTTTGACAAAGTCATTGGCAAGGAATTAAACATTGTCTAATAAGTTTAATGTTCTTGACAAATTATGATTACCCAAAGAATGGATTAACCGACAAAGAAAAATACATTTTGCGTTAAATTACCTAAATTACCCTAGAAATTTAGTTGTCCTTGAAAACAAAATTACAAATGATTATTCGTAAAGACAAAAATTAATAATACATGCATATACTGGTATCAAAACCAAATAGAGAAGAGAAATATTTCTTTCAATGATGACACAACATATTTGGTAAGTTGGTTTAGTCAGAATTATAAGCATATAAAAGATTTTTTTGAATAAATATATATATATATATATATATATATATATATATATATATATATATATATAAACAAGTTATTAGGTCAAAGTAAGAGACTAAGAGTTATTAACGAATAACATGCATAGAGAATCCACATCAGCCACTTTCTATACATTTCTTGGCTACTTTTACAGGGGTAAAGGCATGATATTAGTTTAGTGGGGTCAAAATCATAAAATCATATATAATTATGGAATAATAGTGTAATTTTTTTTCATCAGTGGTGTCTAAATTGTATTAGTAATATATTTTTTTCCCATGTGATAGTGTAATTTTTTTTATGAAATGAGAGTGTAAATTTTTTTTAGTGGGGTCAATTGACCCCACACCCTTGGCTGTACCTTCGCCCTTGATACTTTAGCTAGCCAAACAACACTAAAAGCAGGGGCGGATCTAGTTTGTGCCCAAGGGAGCAGCTGCCCCCCTTAAGTTTGAATTTTTTTTACCTATATTTCTAGAATATTTTTTAATTTATCCCCACCTCAAAAATTATAAATACCCCCTCATATTATTACTTTTAATGATTGCCCCCCTGAATATTTTTCCTGGATCCGTCACTTACTAAAATCCATTAGCCTAGCCAAATGCTGCCTCCAAAAACCAAAATAGTTGCTATAGTAACTAGGGACTTTTTGCTAGTTACTGTTCATTCTATAAGACTTTTTTTTTTTTTTACATAATTGACGAGTTTTATTTTTTATTTTAGAATGGTAACTAAATTTCTCTGTTTCCCACACAAAAAATGTTTTAAAAAAATAGAAAAAAGTTGATTTACAATTAATTGACTACACTAATTTATAATTTATTATAATGGAGAATTTTTATTTTTATTTTTTGTTTTGGGTCTGCACGTATTATATATATTTTTACGAGAAGTAAAAGAAAATGTGAACATGTTTTTATCTATTAGAGTTTTTGTAGACTTGATATTTGTTATATATATATATATATAGAGAGAGAGAGAGAGAGAGAGAGAGAGACATATGTACGTGTATATATATGTATACGTATAACCAAAGAAAGAATAAATAAATTATAAAATAATGAGCATTTAAATATAATAGAGTTAGAATAAA
>BRYF01000001.1:5840000-5842500 GCA_030159135.1 Actinidia polygama | reverse complement strand
CTATCCAAAATATATATATATATATACACACACAATGCTTCACATAATTCAACCAATATAGATCGTTGCAATGAATTACAATGCAGTATTTAGTGTTTTTGCACAACCATTCTAACAAGGCCAGTTTTTCAATATGAAACAAGATAAAAAATATCCTCCAAACCCCATCTTTCTTAAAAGTTTAGTTAAGTGTAGAGCCATGAATTTGTTTTACCGAAAATGATGTTATAATATTACAAATTTTTCTCCCAAGTTATTGACTAAACTGTTATTCAAATCATTAGATGTATCTGTTCAACATTTGTCTACAGAATTTCACAGTTAGGTTTACAAATATGAAATCACTCATTATCTCAATTTGGATAGTTCCCATCTCGTAGAAAGTGGGTTTCATACTTTGAAGCCTCTTTTAATTTTGATAATATATAAAACCTTCTTGAACTGAAACCAACCGTTTTGAGAAATTGCAATTACAAATCAGTTTTATTTTGTGAACAATTTGAATGCCTGCTTCACTAGCTAGACGCCATGCCTATAAATTTGACTACCATTTAAAAGTTGTAAAAAAAATTCTTGAATTTTTTTATTCTATTTCTAATCTTTCGGCACCATACATGTGGATAAGGGTCGGCCGGGCCATTTTTTTGGGGCTCGATTTAGTGGGCTTTGACTAGTCAATGAGTCAGGTCTAGGCATACGGTCCTTTAAATATTTTTTTAAAATATATTTTATTTTAAATTAAAATACTAAAAATATCAAAGATGAAAAAATTAATACAAAATTATATAAAATTATCCATAAATATTAATTTTTTACATATAAAATATAAAATGTTGTAAAAAATTAATGCCTTCGAGGTCAGTTACGGGTCGGGTCACAGACTTCAAAATTAGACCAAGGCTCGGCCCATCCCATACTATCATGGGCTTGGACTCTCTGGACCATGAACCAGGTCAAAATCTGTTGAGCCGAGCCCAGACCAAACCATGAGCCGCAGGCTTTTTATGACTCATGTGTGAATGTCAGTAAATCCTCATTTGCAAACAATGGTTCTTGTGATGATTCATTAAATTTAAACTCACATTTAAGAGTTTAATAAGTAAGAAAAGAAAATGATAAAACCACTTCCTCCTCTAGTAGAAGGGCACTAGGCTCGAATAAACAGAAGATCAGTGCTTAGCTCGAACTCATCACTACTTTTGTTCGTGAAGTAAAGTTCATGTAACAAAACCAATTGAGTATCCAATAAACATGTTATCTAATTCTTTTACATATATACATTTGCATTTTGTTGAATTAATTCAGAAACCATCCCACAGTTATGGTGCGGAAGCATGCCTTCGTATATGGAAAAAAAACTTCGTTGTGAATTTGCCAATTATACGTGAAAAATCCCCAATAGTGAAAAAAACCACGGGATCAAAAAAAGAAAATACTATAAAAAAAAAAAAAGTAGCAGATACAAAAGTTTCTCATAATCCTATCGTGAATCCATACACCCGAATATCAAACTCATTGTCGAATACTCGTGAACCGTTTCCGTGCAACTCTTCTAGCGCCTCGACCTGTTCAACCAACTCGAAATCCACCGAATCTTCAATTGTGCCATCGAACTCCTTCGAATGACTTGTTCTTCAAGTTTGAATGATAAAAAAAAATCCTCAAGAGCACATCAACGCTTCCGGTTCAATGGATCTTGTAAAAAGCTATTGAGTTCATAAACTCTAGTCTCATATACTGAAAAAACGGCGTTTTATAGGGTAAAAACCAACACCAACCATTATATAATAACTCTGAAACGCAAAACCTCCATCACCAGTTTGCTTGCCAATGCGCTCGCGGGACGGGTGAGCAAAAGTTAATCAAAAAGTGGTGCTCGCGAGGCGGGCGGGCCATAATTAGCTGAAAATTGCACTTTAGTCTCTATAGTTTCAGAAATCTTCAAAACTTTTAATTACTACAAATTTGACTCCAAATATTCTTCAATTTACAACCACAGGTGTGGATTTGCATATTAAACTCAAAATAACACTCAGAGAAGAAATTAAAATAAATACAAATTAAAATATTTGCTTCACACATTGACAATCCCAGTGCATGAAGTGCTTGTGAGAACAAAGTATTACCAAGATTTAAAAAGTTCAAACATCAAGATAAGATTACTGAAAACGCGAAGTGTTCATATTGAGGTGACCGAAGCAATTACATGAATGAGTGAACACCTAACACATAATCAAGCACATAAACTTCCAAAGTTACCATTCAAGAAGACCATCCATTTTTATTTTTTAAATAAAAAAGAAAACAAAGCTAGGTAAAGGTAAATACACCTACCGAATTTTGAAGGTAATCAAATTGGGAGAAATCAAACATGAATTCTTGATTAACGCTTTTCCAACCACCACTTGCCAACACCGTCAATCACTCCTACCCAACACTCATTAACGCTGCAAAACCCCACCCCCACCCACCCACCCACCCACCCACCCCTACTATTGCT
>BRYF01000001.1:5827500-5830000 GCA_030159135.1 Actinidia polygama | reverse complement strand
AGTTTAAAAAATCATAATTTATGGGTAAATTTATGTCGGGAAGTTGGGGAATATTTGATTTTATGAAAATAGAGATTGGGGATGGCGATGAGATGAGATGACCTAGGAGAATGCAAAAAAACACATTAATTCAATTAAATAGAGAGAAGTTCTCAAATATTTACTTAGTGCAGATTGACATAAATATATCAATTTTAATTGAACCAAAAATAAAAATAATATATCAAATCATAACCATATGATAAATAAAAAAATTCTTAAATATTTACTTTGTGCATATTAAAAAAATAGCACATATAATACAATTAATTCACAACTACTAAAAAAATAATAAATTTCTAAATTAATTAAAGAATTTTTGTAAAAACAAATATAGATCCCCGAATTAATATGTATATAAGTTATTATATTTAGCATGAAAACCCCCAAATGTAAATTGCCTTACCCTTACCCTTCTAGGGTATTCCTTCCAAAACTTTTAAACAATTACCAATTTTTTTTAAGTTTAGTTACCACTAATACCATCACCTCAACTCCTACTAACCAAGGGTGGAAGCCATACGGCTCCGCGGTCTGATTTGTGACTTTGCCCCAAATTCGAGGTGAAAGCAACCAGAGCGGATAGCGATCTGATTGGCGAATTTGCCTTAAATTCGAGGTGAAATCAACACAAGCTGCGATCTCATTGGTGAATTACCCCAAATTCGAGGTAAAAACAACACGAACGGACGTGGCAAGTCTTGAACGCCTTGGGTCAGGTACCACAAACCACCCAACTACACAACTTTTATTATCAAATCAGGGACTTTTATTTGTTTTAAAGGAATTAGTATATTATTTTTTAATATAGATATAGATATAGATATAGATACATATTTATTAAATGATCAACAATATTTAATTTTATAATAAATTTATTAATAAAAGTAAATATATAAAATTTAATATATTATTTTATTTCAATACTCTGAAAAAACTCTTATTCAACTATTATTTTAATAATTGACGTTCTTACGCTCTTACTCATGTGTCCGCTTGTGTGCCTACTCAGTGTGACCTAAGTTGAGAGGGAACAAACTAGAAAAGAAAAATAGATAAGGGAGAGATAAAAAAATAAAAAAAATAAGTGTAAAATACAATTACCTCACTTATGATTTGACCTTAATATAATCCCCCTTAATCAAAGATTTACTCACCCTCGTGTCAACGTTTGTCCCGTACCATGGAGTTAACACACACACACACACACACACACACACACACACACACACACATATATATATATATATATATATATATATATATAATTAGGACTTTTGAATAGACAATTGCATCCAACTAACCTTAGTTAGTTTAGTTAACCTAACTAAAAATCTAACCTAAGTTTAATTCTTACTATGGTTAGTACTTATTTTTTATCACCATCCACGTGAAGTAATCATTAAGATGAGACCATTTTATTATTATGTTTTAATTTTAATTTTAGGATTTATTGACATTTGATATAATTGAAGCTATGCAAAACCCCTAATTACTCTCTGCACCCTTACTAGAGAATACACACCATATTTATTTCTTATACACTCTTAATCTACTTTCTACACTTCTTTCACTTAGTTTTATCACTCTTCTTTATATAACCCCTCACTTAATTCTATTACCCATCGAATTTCTCTGTACACACTCTAACATTATTTCTATCACACTCCTAGTCTATAAATAAGATAAGTAGAACTCTCACGATTCACTTCTCTCCTTAGAAGCTTCTGCATTTTACTATTTCTGCATGAATTTTTAGATGGCCTAAAACTTGACCAAATTTTATCATTTTTATATTGAGTATACTTTTACGTCTTCTGAATAGGAAACATATATTAAAAATTTCATAACTTTTTATTATCATTTACCATTAATCTCTATTTTTTCTTTGTGAGTGTGCATTATTATTGAAAATCCGGACATATTTCCCTATTATAATTTTTTATGGATTTTGATTTCTACACTCCTTGTTTTACAATCTACACTCCAAATTTTGTCTCTATTAAATAAATGACAAAAATGTCCTTCTCTTTTATATTGACTTTTGAGGGTATTTTTATAATTTTACCTAATAAAAATAAAATTTAGAGTATAGATTGTAAAACAAGAAGTGTAGAAATCAAAACCCTTTTTTATGTGGTTAATTATTTGTAAGTCCTTTAATCTACGATCTAAACACTACACTTGCATGTTAATTTAAAGTTATTGTAAAGTTTGTTAGCTTCCATGACTGTATTTTTAGAATGAGAATAATCTTACGTAAGATGTTAATTTGCTAATAGTTTTATTGTGGCATCGACTTTTATCTTTTTCACGCGATTATACACTGGGGAATTGATCGAAGGTCTGAAATCCACTTTGAACTTCATTTTAAACAGTTACTGTAAATCAAAAACTATCCTTCGACGAAACAGACGGGGCCGCATTTTCGTGAAGAAACAGAGAGGCAGCCGCTATGAGT
>BRYF01000001.1:5787500-5790000 GCA_030159135.1 Actinidia polygama | reverse complement strand
TAATAACATAAAAAAATATTTTTTAATATTAATAAAAGGAATTATTTTTTCATAAAATATTGCAAAGAATTATTTTTTTCATACTATTTGTTATTACAAAAATTAAAAATTCCCACCTTAAAGCGAAGGGCAAAGCCCACGTCGCCGCAGTCATGTGAATCCTATGATATCCCAGCCCAAGGCATGAATACTCATGTGGTTGTCCTGCGGTAACAGATTTTGTCCGTGGGCAAAATTTTTGGGAAAAAAAAGAAAATTATGGGAAATTGAAGGAAGGGGAGAGAAGCGAAAGGGGAAAGATGGTGGTGGTGGTGTGGAGAGAGAACAATCTGATATGAGAGAAAGGAGAGGTATGCCAAGGAGACAGATACACACACGCAGAGAGAAAGAAGTCGGAGTGTGATACCCCGACCGTCCCACATCGGTGGGAGATAGATAGTTAGTCTGATATATAAGGAGTCTTATGAAATAGTAATAACTTGGGCTTAAGCATTTTAGCTTTGTGGTTAAGACAATCAATTTGTTGAGCCAGTACTCAACTTGTATCATTGCAAATGGTTCATCTTGGGCTATGTTGCAGCGTGGTGGAGGGGTAGAGGCCAAGGGGTAAGTGTTATCTATTCGTTTATGGGCTGCTATGTGTTTGCTTATGGTTGTCCGTCTCATATCAAGAGGGGTAGAGGCCTAGGGGTAGGTGCCATATGTCCGCTTATGGGTTGCAGTGTGTCTGCTTATGGTTGTTCGTCCCATATCAGTGGGAGATAGATAGATAGTCTTATGTGGAATACAATTAACAACTTAGACTTAAAGAATTTTAGCGAGGATATCAAGTTGTTGGGCCAGTACTCGACTTGGGTCCTTACACGAAGCATTATCTTATTTGACCCACAAAGTTCTAAACACTGCACTTAGACCCCAATTACTCCAAAAATGATCAAAACAAATAAAATGGTCTCCACCCATTCTCCAAAGCAATTGTTGATTCCAAAATCCTATGTCAAA
The DNA here is from genome assembly GCA_030159135.1 of Actinidia polygama. NCBI lineage: Eukaryota > Viridiplantae > Streptophyta > Magnoliopsida > Ericales > Actinidiaceae > Actinidia > Actinidia polygama. The sequence goes on along the minus strand of BRYF01000001.1, from coordinate 5,788,998 downwards.
AGTTTAGGTACTTACACTCAACCATCAACATGTCCAGACTTAAAGATATAAGTTACAATTAACATATACATCACAATTATTACAAAATCATGTGATTAGCCACATAATTAACAACATAATTACACATTTAGATAAACTTGTCAGGCCAGGCCTATCTTTCTCCTAAAAACTCAAGTATCAAGGAGAGGGGAACATGAGCCTTATAAACAGCACAGAAGGGCCACAAATGGGCGATGTGGGACAGTTCAACACCCCCTTGAACCATAGCAGCCAGACACTCGGTACGCTTGACGATAGGCCCAACCCACATCAGTCGGACACTCGGCACGCTAGACGACATGCCCAACCTTACTTTGATACCACTTGTCAGGCCAGACCCGCCTTTCTTCTTAAAACTCAAGTATCAAGGAGAGGGGAATATGAGCCTTATAGACAGTACAGATGGGCCATAACTGGGCGATGTAGGACATTTCAACAGATAATTATTAAATTATAAGATAAATACATGTATCTATAGGACTGCATTGAAACATGATACAGAGTAAAATGGCTAGCATTTGTTTCAATCGAGAGTATAAGGACTTAAGTGAAATTTGGGTAATACTATAGTATAAGTGCTTTTACCCCAAGATAACTTATTAAAACTTGAATTTTTTTTCTCCTTATAGCCCAATATCCCCCTCACGGCCTCAAGGCGAGAGAAGGAAGAAATCCGGTAAAGTGACTTAAAGAGTAGATTGAGTTACTAATCTCCTTCTCGTAGTCATAAAACAACAATATCGGATTGGCACAAAAAAACATAGAGGCTTCTTTATTTTTCTACTCGTTGATCGTAAGCAAATAACAGTAAAGAATAGAACTTTTAAATAGTTAAAATAGGCATATATCTTCCAAGAGGATGAATTCAAGATAGAAATAATATCCACACGGATCTTAGAATCAATTCAATAACAATCTGGTAATACCCTTCAGAAAATTAATGAAGAAGACATTTATATGAACTCAAGCCTCTGCAACCGCATTGGAAAACAAAGCCATAGTTTTCAACAAAATCAAAAGACAATTCAACTTAAAAAAGCGGCTGAAATTTAGGAAGTGTAGGAGGGAACTTAGGAAGGTGAAGAGTATGTCCCCACAATTGATCCTGTAAGAAACAGAAAAATAAATATTCTCCAACTTGAATAAATCATAAAAAACATTAGAAATAATAATAGAACTCTCTATTTTAACACCACGAAACCCAAATTTAGAAATATTTTGTACTTTTCGAGCCCAGCTTTTCCAAATTTCCCAAACAGATCACAGAAGGCATGACTAACCTTACTATTTTACCAGCATTTGAGGCTCTAGAATGACACCACCTAGCACTCAAATGCCGACACAACAAAGTAGATGAATTGGTTTCTCCAAACAAGTGATTAAAGAGTTTCAAATCTAATTTGCAAACCTCACTATGAGAAAATAGATGGTCGCAGCATTCAATTGGAGTATTAATGCA
>BRYF01000001.1:5760000-5762500 GCA_030159135.1 Actinidia polygama | reverse complement strand
ATAACAAAAACAAACAAGAAAACACAAACAAACACGTGTTTAGCTTTGAAATCAATTCAACTTAATATCTTCAACCCTAGCAAAAAAATAAAAAATTTAGAACTTATAAGCAAAGAAACATATATTTGGCATACATTAACAAATAAATCATGCATGTTCGTATCCACATTCTTATACTTTGCAAAGAATCGTATCAAACATCCAAAATAAGAAAGATGAATATCTACGCTTCAAATAAATGCATAAAACACATGCTGTTTAGATAAATACATCCGAAAATGTTCAACATAAACTTTGGGTTTGCAATGCATATTAATAAAATGACTCTTTACGAATTGATTTTAGACACAAGGCTTAGTTTGGTATGGTTTGTTTGGGTTTAGGGGGAAGGGGGGATTTCTGACATGGAAGAACTATCAAGGCAACCCAAGCCATACATATGCAAGGTCTATAAATTCATATAGCAGCAAAGGACAGTTACCTGTGTACCAATGGAAACCGAACACAAAATTGAAGGGTCCCAAATTTTCAGTCGGCCCAGCAACTTTTGGTCTAGTACTAAAGCTAATGCAGCACGCTCAATCTCATAGTTCGGCCAAGAAGAAGCGATCACCCGCAAGAAGAACGTTAATCATTATTGCAAAACGCATTAGTATCATATAGGAATCAAAAGTACGAGCCAAGTTTGCAAATTACAACAAAGTCAACTGTATATGTTTCACCAGGTGCTCCTGAAAAGTGGCTCAGCAGAATGTAGGTGCATTCCATGCAAATGTTGATGTGACTTGTTTCATCTTTTGATACAATGAGAAAAAAAATATATATATATACACATATAATGCCCCCCCCCCCCCCCCCCCTCTATCGAACAGTAGCAGCAGTCCTAAGGGAAGGGACAAGAGTTGCAGTCCCAAGGGAAGGGACAAGAATACTCAGAACAAATTGACGGTGCTCCACAAATACCCCATCCTCTTGTCGAGACTTGTTAGACTTGCTTGATCTGCTAAGCCATGCCAAATACTTCACTAAGAGCATCTCCAACAATACTCTATATATTTACTCTAAATTGTTGTAAAAAAGGAAATTTCTTACTTTCAGGGAACCCCGTTATACTTTTTGCTCCAGCAATACATCCTACTCATTTTTTACTATTCCCACTATATATATACATATATATACATATATACACACACCTATACGTCAACACCAAAGATGGAGATTTCAGGCCAAAAATTGCCGTCCAAATGGAGATTTCTTCACTCTAACTCTCCCTTCAAGTAAGCAGGTCAGAAATTGCAGACCAAATAGAGATTTCTTTGCCGAACATGGTCTTAGGAATTTTGGTATTCAACTTTTGCTTCTATAAATTTCATACCCAAATGGAGATCTTATCTCCGAAGATGGCTGCTTACCTTTTTATTTGGTGTTGATGGTGCTTTGACGGTGCCCCGCATGTGGCGTAAAGACCAAGTACCAAAATGAGAAAAGGAGAAATTGTTTTCATATTTGGTGAACAGTGGCTCCCCAGATACGAGGAACTACTAAAGCAACCCCCGACTTTAGGGGGTGGACTCCCTACTTGAGATCGGGATATTATCAAGTCTGCATAGCAGACGGGGATGAGCAAAAAACTACTTGCGTTCGTAAAATATCAACCCCCAACCCCACACACACACAAAAAAAAAAGGAAATACCAGCATATTTGGGGAATGGCAGAAGGAAACATAAAAAATAGTCAAAAGTATAATTAAGTACGAAAATTTCTCAAAAAGGGCAAGAAACCAATAACTATTTTTAGTATTCTTATGCAGTACTCACTTGGTTTCAATCTATTACAATGATCCAAATCAAACATGTTAGGGATTCAACTAAACTGAAAATGGAAGGATGCGTGAAGACTCAAACCATATCAAATAAGAGTAAATAAATCAACAAAAAATACTGGTGCAGCAAAGCACAATAACACCAATACAGCCCATGATTGGTCCTGAATCACAACCAAAACTAAATACCCTGAGTAACACTTCGAATTTTAAATCTATAATATCGCCATTAAAAAAACAAACAGAGAACACTAGAATCAAAGAGCATGTACTCTCTGATTAAGTCTCTATCCAAAATGAATCCAAAGAAAAAACAAGTCATCAAGGAATAAATTTTAATGAACTTGTATTAGCAAGAAGTATTCTCAATTTCCGTGTTTTATCCATACATGTTTGTTCTCCTCAACTTGTAGCATAGAGAAAATTTTCCAAACCAACATAAACCATAAAATAACAAAAAAATCTACAAAAACAAAAGAATCCATAACAATTGGGCCCATCAGTATCCAACCACAAGGACACTTGGCTGGGTTGTCCACCAGCGTCGATGTCGCTAGATTGATTAAACTCGGGACCGTGTCCCCTAGTGTCCACACTAAGTTCTAGTAAACTTAAAAAATTGATTACAAATTTACACATGGTTCCAATATCACCAAGAAGAATTTCAATCTATTTCT
>BRYF01000001.1:5740000-5742500 GCA_030159135.1 Actinidia polygama | reverse complement strand
GCTAACACCCTTCGCGCTATCTCTGCATTAAAAATCCACAAATAATATATTAATTCAGAAGTTAGAGAGAAAACAACCTTACAAAACAAACTGTGTCCTTCCTTTATTTCATTAGTGAATTAACTGCCATACAATCTTACTGGACAAATCCTCAGCTAAGTCTTTAGCATGTGGTTACATGCGCTAGTTAAATTAGTCCTTAAACACATTCCCGTGTTAATGCTTGTGAATCCACAATATTTCCCTAGACTTTAGGAAATTTTAATTTCTTTTAATTGTTCTTTTATAATTTACCTTGGCTAGCAAGGATTCATTTTTATTTTTGAGATTTTCTTGACTAGCAAGAAATTTATTTGGCTAGTAATGATTTTTTTCTGCTTTTTAAGAGATTTTCTTGGCTGGCAAAAAATTACCTAATTTACCAAGATCCTCCACTATAAATAGGAATGTAATCCCTTCATGAGAATTAATCAAGCATTAATAAAATTTCAGTTTCTTATATTCCTTATGTTTTCAAGGTTTTCTTATGAGTTCAAGAGTGTTCCTCGTCCTTGGAACGAGATATAGGCCTTCATCTACTAGAATGATATCTAGGCTCTGTTGTGCTCAAAACGAATTACCGATCATACACACAAAAAAGATAATAAAAATTTACGTGGTTCGGCCAATGACGCCTACGTCCACGAAGGAAAAACAATAATCCACTAATCGAATGAATGGATTACAAAGGAGGAGACTCACCTCTCAACTCACACTCTCTCACACTCTCTCTCTGTCTTGCCTCTCAACTTATAACACACCGCTCTCTGCCCATAGCATATCGCACAGATCTCAGCACCAACTTACAACTATCACGGACCTACCATCGAATGAAGTAGTTGAGGAGGGCAATATTTTTTCCTCCAATTATGATCAAATCTTGTTCCAGCAATATCAAAACTGCCGCCAAGGTACAAGAACAATTCATGATCAGTATGTTTCAAAATTTCAACACTTTCTGTTCGTAATGATTTGCTAGAAATTGAAGGACAGTTAGTTGCGAGCTTTGTGGATGGATTGAGGAACAATATATAGGATCAAGTTGCCCTCTAACCAATTTGCACTTTGGAGGATACCATTTAGTAAGCTACACAAGTGAAGTTGTAGTTGAATAAGTGGTGAAGTTGCAGTTGAATAAGTGGGATGGTCGAAACCAATTTTCGACCCGGACTTTCAATTCCTATTCGATCCAAGACTCGTTCGAAGACAATAAAGGGAAGGCAGTCACAAATGCAACCGGAGTTCAATAGACTCATGAAGACAAGGCAGCAAACCGAAATCAATTCAATTCAAGCAAATCATTGTTTCTACAAAAAACAAGAGCAATTCTTATGCCCCTTCCCGTGTAGATAAGTGTTACCATTGTGGGCAAAAAGGTCATCACTCTAACAACTATCCTCAAAGGCAAGCTGTTAATCTGGAAACATGAGTATGAAGGAGACTATGCAGAAGAAGTGGAGTACTAGGAAGACAATCCAGTGGAATGGACACATGCAAATGAGGGTCTGTCAGTTGTGGTGCGACGATTGATATACACGACACGAAAAGAAGTACAAAGACACAACATCTTCAAGACTCAATGCACCATCAATCAGAGAGTGTGTGATCTGATCATTGATGAGGGATAACAGCGAGAACATTGTGTCAAAAATGATGGTGGACAAGTTGCAGTTGAAGACGTATAATTATCTTTCACTATATAGTATTGGGTAGATCAAAGAAGTTGGTGAGATAAAGGTTATAGAGCAGTGTCTAATTTCGTTCTGCATTAGGAACAATCACAAAGATGAAGGGCTATGCGATGTGGTGGACATGGTCGCACACTTGCCATCTGTTGCTTAGGTGGCCATGGCAGTTTGACTTGAACACATACACATAAATGCAAAGACAATACTTATACGTTTTACAAGGACAACATTAAGGTTGCTCTAGCTCTTATGAGGTATGAAGATCATGCTATGCAACCTCAAAAGATAGGACGATCATTCCTTATTGTTTCAGACATCATCAAAGAGGTCCAAGAGACGTGGTAATTTTTTGTTGTGGTCGTAAAGTGCGAGACAAAAGCGAAAGAACTTTCGAAAGGAGTTCCCGAATAAGTAAAGCCATTATTATCCGAATTTCAAAGTCTCATAACGGAAGAACTGATTCCTAATAGTTTCCTTAACTTGCCACATTATCGAATGAGTCCAAAGAAGTTCGAGATTCTACGAGGGCAGATTAATGAGTTGTTGCAAAAGGGTCTGATTCAAGAAAGCACGAGTCCGACGCCAAAGAAAGATGGGAGTTAGAGAATGTGTGTTGATAGTCGAGTCATCAATAAGATCACTGTGACGTATCGATTTCTTATACCTCGGTTGGGTGACATGTTGGATAGGTTAGGAGGTGGCAAAGTATTTTTGAAGCTAGATTTTCAAAGTGGTTACCACCAAATTTGTATCCACCATGGAGATGAATTAAA
>BRYF01000001.1:5657500-5662500 GCA_030159135.1 Actinidia polygama | reverse complement strand
TTAAAAAAGGAAGGAAGGATAACGGACCACAACGGACTCATTTAGTGGCACAAATCTGTTGGCATGCACAGGGACGGACATAGAATTTTAACATTGAAGAGGCGGATGTACGTACATAATATTTTAATTTTAGGGTAACGAACTTACGTAGTTTTATAATATTATTAACTAATACTACTATAAAACTAGAATTTTTTAAAAATTTTGGGATAACAGTCAACCCCAACCATTCTCCTTTGGGTCCATCCCTGGCTAACCATTCATTCCCCTTTGGGTCTATCCCTGACCTAACTTGGCAATCGGCCCCAACCATTCTCCTTTGGGTCCATCCTTGGCCAACCATTCCCCTTTGGGTCCATCCCTGGCCACGCGTGCGTATTTTAGCCGCCCTCTCTTGACAGGAATCAAGGAATATGTAGCCAAGTTAGAATTTGCTTTTCGTTACCAGTAGCCAAGTTAGAATTCGTCATAGAATATTGCAGTGTCCCAGAAAGACTGCAACCATTGACAAGACTGGACTATATGTTATTTCATTGACTACAAATCAATCCTAATTCATTAAAAAACATTTTGGAATCTTCTTCAAACATTCCAGTTAATGGGCATTTTGGTAATTCAGCATCCACAGTATATTCTTCGCCGAACCACGGAAAACTTGGCCTCTTTTGTTCTCGTTTTGCTATTCTCTCTTTTATTTGTTTGTTTTCGCATTGTAAATTTATTTGGTTCTTCTTCTCTATATTCTCGTAACTACCTTTAAGTTTAAGTTGTATTTGTTTCGTATTTTTTGGACGCTTCAGTACAACAATAGATAAGAAGAGTCAAAGGGCTTCCTAGCTATTGGCTAGCTATATTGCTTTGTAATGTTGATTTAAGTTGAAATAAATCCTGAATGGTTGAGTGAATCCAAAACCATTGCTACTTTTTGTTCCTAGGCTGCCCTTGCTATAAGAAGAATTTGGCCTCCAGCCTCGGTAATTATCACAAATTGACCATAGCATCACCGACACCACCCATATGAGGCCATGTTACCTCTTATACTCCAACACTCTTCTAGATCCATATGAAGCAAAAACAGGTTTTCTAGTTTGATTTGAACATTTAGTTTGAACAAATAAATATATATGAATTAATTAGGTTCAATTTGGACTACTTATATTAGATATATATTTTGCAAAATTTTTTCGTTTTTAGTAATTTTTTACCGTCTCATCAAAGTTGTATACTTTTTATGTTCATCTTGATGAGAAGAATTTAAAAATGTACAAATTTAGACCTAATTTGAACTTATACTATGAAATTAAAAGTTTCTCGTCCTGTTTTTATTGAATAATAAAATTCTCATTAATGTCTTATCATCTCATAACAATTCAAATTCTAGTGTATAAACTATTACCGAAAGCATTCCCAACTATTGACCAACAAATGTACAACTTCTATGTATATTTAATAAATATGTATATTAAACGACTAATATCGTAAACACATGGCATGAAATTATTATTTTATCATACATCGAAAACTTAAATAATTTTTTATTGATAAAATTATCACTCTTTATTTCAACTAAAAATATAAATTTATTATAAATTAAAAATAATATTATAGTCCTTAAATGTATGTGCAAAATGATAAATTTATCACTTTCATCAATTAAGCATATTACTCGCAGACATTTTACCATTTAAAAATATTACAGTTAATAATTTTTTGTGTGTGAATGATGATTGTGGTGGGAGGTGGGGTTGATGATCGCATTACAAGTGATTAACCCTAGATAAATTTTCTCATCTTTGAATGATAATGTAAGGACTCATCTCATTTTTCTCTCTCACATAATGGGCCGCTAATAATTGTTAATTATTTATACATAAATCAGAGCGCTATTTTACCTCAACTTTACATTAGTCTCCAAATGTTTATTTATACAACTCCTAACAAATTTAACACAAAATTATCAAAAAAAAATAAATTCTTTATCCGACTCATCTCGTACTACATGATTCCTACGTCCGCCTGAAAAATTATTTTTAGCAGAGAAGTATACAATACAATGGGAATATACTCAATTCAATAATGGCAAACAAAAAATCTAGAAGAGCTCAACGAATCATCAAATCATGAAGGATCTCATACTTAATCTTTCCTGATAAATTACTGGTGGCCGGTCTCATCCACGTCTCCTAGGTCCTTTGGCTTTTCTGATCCTTAGTAGAGTTATTATTGACGGATCCACTTAGTTAATGTACCAATTCATCTCATAATATTTAGCCATCATACAATAATATCATACAGATCATTGTTTCAATAAAATACCATGAATTTCAATAAATAGCACATATGCTCAAAAAGAATACAAATCGAATATTTTAAAAATGCACTCCGGAGTTTAGAAATTATATTGTATAATCATGTTTACCTCATATCGACACCATTAGATAGGTTGATCTATCATTCATGAACATCATACTAAAATTTTATCTCAATCGAATTTCATCTCATCGTTGATTCACATCCTAACTCTCATGATTAAAACTAACCATACCGTATAATTTCTCTAGTCTCCTATTTTTCTTTTCTTTCTTTCTTCTCTCATTTCTCTCTCTCCCTCTCTCATTTGTAGAAAATGTCTTCAAAGAAGACAAAAAAAGTAGGCAGTCATGGATGAGTCACCCCCATGAGGTGGCCTATGATCAAATCAATAACACATGCTTGACACGTGTCTCAAAATTGAATATGTATCAAATTTTCTATTTCGCTTTATTAGAAAAACTCAGTAGGTTTACTGAAAAAGCTGGATCAGTCGAAAAAAAGTTGAACCAGTCCAAGACAAGACAGAATAACTTTTCGGATAAAAATTCTAATATCGTAAAGATTGCAAAAATTATAAACATTCTACTGGTGTGTATATATATATATATATATATATATATATAATAATAAAGTAAAAATAATTAAGGGTCAGGATATTACATTCCTCCCCCATTAAAAAATTTTATTCTCGAAATTTAGAAAGTCTTATTATATGTCAATATCAAAATACACGTTTTCACTATACATTCCGATAAGAAATTATATATTTTGGGCAGTCTAACTTTAAATTTAGAAAATATATACCTAAAAATTTGTACCTCTCACACAATCTTATGTAAGATATTTAGTTGATCTACTACCTAAACCTCTCACATGATCACATGTATGAGCTAAAGCCTAAGCTCTGATACCATTCTGTAATGACCCATCCTATTTTTCTCTCTCTCACAATGGGCCATTAATAATCGTTAATCGTTTATAAATAAATTAGAGCGCTATTTTACCTCAACTTTACATTAGTCTCCAAATGTTTATTTATACAATGTCTCCTAACAAATTTAATACAAAATTATCAAAAAAAATTAAATTCTTTATCCGACTCATCTCGTACTACATGATTCCTACGTTCACCTGAAAAATTATTTTTAGCAGAGAAGTATACAATACAATGGGAATATACTCAATTCAATAATGGCAAACAAAAAATTTAGAAGAGCTCAACGAATCATCAAATCATGAAGGACCTCATACTTAATCTTTCCTGATACATTACTGGTGGCCGGTCTCACCCACGTCTCCTAGGTCCTTTGGCTTTTTCGATCTTTAGTAGAGTTATTGGCAGGTTCATTTAGTTAATGTACCAATTCATTCCATAATATTTAGCCATCATATAATAATATCATACAAATCATGATTTTAATAAAATACTATGAATTTCAACAGAAAGCACACATGCTAAAAAAGAATACAACATCGGATATTTTAGAAAAATACTTCGGAGTTTAGAAATCATATTGTATACTCTTGCTTACCTCATATTGACACCATTAGATAGGTTAATCTATCATCTATGAACATCATACTGAAATTTTATTTCGATTGGATCTCATCTCGCCGTTAATTCATACCCTAATTGTCATGATTAAAACTAACCATACCATATAATTTCTTTAGTCTCCTATTTTTCTTTTCGTTCTTTCTTCTCTAATTTCTCTCTCTCTCATTTGTAGAAAATGTCTTCAAAAATAACAAAAAAAGTAGGCGGCCATGAGTGACACCGCATGAGGTGCCCCATGGTCAAATCAATAACACATGCTCGACGCGTGTCTCAAAATTGAATGTGTCAAATTTTCTATTCTACTTTATCAAAAAAAAAACTCAGTAGGTTTACTAATAAACCTGGATTGGTCGAAAAAAGTTGAATGGTCCAGGACAAGACATAATAATTTTTCGGATAAAAATTCTGTTATCATAAAGATTGCAAAAATTATAAAAATTCTACTAGTGTATTTATATATATATATATATATATATATATATATAATAAAATAAATAATTAAGGGTCGAGGTGTTACAGATAAAATTGTTAATGTGTATTCTAACTAAAAATATAAATGCATTATGAATAAAATAATTCTTATTTTCATTAAATATATATGTCGGATAATAAATTGATGACTCTATCAATTAAATATATCAATCTAACACATTTTATATTTTTTGATATATTTTATATTATTTTTTGCATAGAATGATAAATTTATCACTCTACCTCGCCTCGAATCTAATTACAAAATAATTACTTTTTATATTGTCATAATCTTGTTTGATAGATATTGTTTAGAATGTTATAAAAATATAAATTTTATTAAAAAAATATTATATACAACAAAAGTTAGGTGTTGATTTCTACACTTCTATTTTGGAGTGTAAATCACTTTTTGGAGTGTAAAAATTATTTTCCCAAAATTATTGCATTTAAAGTTCGTAAAAAATAAACAGCATCACGTCCACACACTAACAACTAATTGCACGGTTATCTGGGAGCATTTTTAGGAGCTCTCTTCATAGTGCCCATAACAATTGCCTAAACCTCCAAGGTGACAACTCCCTCGTAGAACAGGCACCTAGACATTTAAGGGTAAAAAAGTAAAGTCATCGAAAAAAAGACTGCAATAAGAGTTTGT
>BRYF01000001.1:5632500-5635000 GCA_030159135.1 Actinidia polygama | reverse complement strand
GCAATCAAACCTCAATACACAAACATGACCAAATTTTTTTAGTACTCTTATTTCATGAAATCATAGATTGAAATACATTAATATTGTAGGGTTTCTATTTAGTTTTTTAAAAAACAAACTTAGAAGTGGCAAGTTTATATATTTTGATAAAAAAATTATAAAAATACTAATATAATAAGAGTTTTTTTATGAAATTGTAAGGGCAGCGGTCACCACTCATTGATCCAAGCATGATTCCCTCATGCTTTTGCCATTGGGAGTGGAGTGGGTGCAAGATGCCACCACATACTAACCCATGTCCGTGTCGAAGAATTAGGGTTATAATAGTAGGGCATATGTTTGTTTTCGCAGTTTTGGGTAAATTTGATGGAAGGATTAAGCGGATATGGGCAGGAGGTTTGGGGGTTGATTTCTTAATCGGGTTTGGGGTTAGGGTACGTATTCCCCTGCCCCAAATTAATTTGACATGTTACCATCGTTAACCTCATCCCAATGTTATAAGCTTTTCATGAGCCGCGTTTAGGGTAAGTAAGTTTTCGAACCCAATCAGAGGTCTTTCAACAAGTTATCCGATTCCGCCACCTTTTATAACTCTATGTTTGGTTTGTTAGAATAAGGGTTGGAATGGTATAATAATTTCGTAAGAATACCCATTCTAACGTTGGGTTCGTCAAAAATACTAGAACGAACATTTGGAATTATCATTCCACCATTTTTAAGGAATAATAATTCCCTAATTTTTGAAAGAAAAAATATTTCCATTCTCATCTGCATATTACTTTCACAACCAAAATACTCGCTCACCACCATCCACCGACATCACTGTAGCTACCACATCACCGACACTTATTTTTTATTTTATAATTTTTGTTTTCATATTTAAAAAAAGGTTTTGTCTTTCAAAAAAATAAAATAGTTTTTTTTAAAATAGTTTTTTCAAAAAAAATAGTTTTTTTTAAGAAAAATAGTTTTTTTCTAAAAAATATTTTTCAAATTAAACAAATAAACAATTTTTTGTTTTTTAGATTAAACAAAACTATTTTTTAGTACACTAAAACTGTTTTTCATAAAATAAAATAGTTTTTTATCGACAAAACTATTTTTCCAGAAAATAAATAAAAATAGTTTTCCAAGGAAATTTTTTTCAGTAGTTTACATTTTTTGGAGAAAAAAATTGTTTTTTTTTTTGTCAATTTGTTTAAAAAAGAAACATTATCCAAAAAATGAAAAATAAAACACCTTTTTTTCTTTTTGCAAACAATTTTTTTTTCTAAAAAAATAGTTTTTAAAAAGAAATAAATAATTTTAAAGAAGAATACTTGTTTCAATTCACAACAACTGTTTTTAGTTTTTTTTTTCTTTCTATTTTTGAAAATTGTCAAGACCCGATTTTCGAAGGTGATTTAAAAAAAAATAAAGATAAAATACGATAAGATTTCAAAATACAGTAAGCAGAGCATCTACAATGTCCCAATAATACATTCCTCAAATAGAATTATTATATAGCACAAAATTATACTTGGATTACATGATGAGAAATAAAGTTAAATATTTCTAATTCAAAACTTTGGTTCCACGTCGGCAATGTCTTTCTCAAGATATCCGCTAACTTCTCCTTGAGTTGCAAATCCGAGTAAAAAAGCAATAATTCAACTAGCCCCAAGCAAAAATAACACATGCATAAACCAGAAAACAGTATAACATAGCTTGTAAATGCCAAAATAATGATAGTATGATTGTATGAAGACGCTTTTATTCATTTCATTATCCTTTTAGTGTTCATTACTAGCTATTCTAGGGTTCTCCCCATGGAGTACCACTCCTATCCTAAACCGCTACGACCGGCATTGAGCAAATTATGACCCCCTTGCTTAAATAAATCTCAAAATACCAAGGAATGCCCTATGTCCAGAGTTAGATACAAAAGTAGTGTCATCCTTGGTCTGGCAGAGAGGGATCCACCCTACTAATCAAAAAATCAAATAATAACGAATAAATGCCGAATTCCCCTCCCATGCTAACTCAGGGGTTCGCAAAGGTCACTTGCATAAGACTTTCTACTAGGGACTCACTTTGAATACTCATTCTAACAAATTCCATCATATCAACATCATCTCAAAATATTTTAATTAAATAAAGTCTCGAGTTTGGTGATCGCAACCACAACACAAAAAACGGTTAACCCTATGTTAAACTAACATGTTAATGAGTAAAAAATATCATTACAACATAAATATTCGAGAGTTATAGAACATACATCGATATTAACATTTCAATGACATCAAGTAATCACTAAATCACATGGATGAAATAAAATCCCAAGCATAGGGCCTAAGAAACAAAAATTCACAAACTAGCACAACTTTATAAATCTGTCTAGAATTTCCAATAAGGTATATCTTCAACTAAAAATTGAAAAATCATATTTAGACTCATCCAAAATTTATGAAACTATACAGAAGTGTTTAATAATTAGATAAGGTTATTTTACCACTCACCA
>BRYF01000001.1:5607500-5610000 GCA_030159135.1 Actinidia polygama | reverse complement strand
ATATGTTTGAAATTCAGCAAGGTAAAGTTCTTCAAGGTCAAACCGCAAGGGGTTAAATGATGCCCTGTTTAGGATATAGCAGGGGAGTGCGGATAAGTGTGCGCATAGAGGAGAAATCTAGGCTGTGTTTAGTTGGCTTCATGGAAGAAAATCCTGAATTTGGGAATGTGCTTCGTCTTACTTTTGGGAGATCAATTCCTAAGAAGATTTTCTAAACCAAGTTCAATTGGGTGATTTTCTCGGAAAAAATTTCAGACCTTTTCTTTTACGGTTTTATTTTCTAGAAGCAATTTTTTTCTTATTGGAGCGTAGACACTATTTTGAAAGGTGTAGACACCATACACTTAACATTGTTTATACCATTTTAATAAAAGGTGTCGACCCAATTCCCCCCCCCCCCCCCCTATCTTAACAAACTCATACAATAGTGTCACCCTTTTATTAACAGTTTCAACCGTTTTGGATCTTAGTTATTAAAGGCGAAAGGTGCCAAAGGTCTATTGGGCTCTATGTGAGCGAGCCTTATTGAAGCGAGGAGTACAATATCGAGATTTTTTTTTAGCAAATATAATGTAGACAAATAATTGAAAGTTCAATATTGGCCCATTAAAATTCACAATTTATAAACACTAAGACAATGAATTATAAGAAGTATTTACCATCTCAAAATACATACAAGCATCTACCAAATTCAAAATGGTCAACACTTTTTGTTTAGAGGATTTAACCAAGGTCGACAAACCATAGGTATCTAACAAAATGAAAGATAACTTTAAGTGACAAAATCATCATATAAACGTCCTAACAATCATCCTCAATATCAAACGTAGGGAAATCAATATATACTTCATCCTCAATCCAATTATATACTTTTTTACCATCGGATCCAATGTTAACTTAGGTCTACCCCTCCCTCTAGTGCTACCATTGTGTATAATCATATTACTTCTTTTTACTACAACATGAGTGGGCCTACAACATATATTTCCGAACCACATAAATCTATTTTCTTAGCTTATCCTGGTGCAACCCATGTCATGTCACCAATGTAAACATTTATAATTCTATCCTTCTTAGTCTTACTGCACACTCCAGCATTCTCATCTAGCTACACATATTTCAGTCACATGTTGATCCGTATAGCATCGCCAGTCTTATGGTCGTTCTATAGGGTATCCCTTTCAACTTGGTAGGTACTCGTCGATCGCATAATACTCCCAAAGTCACTTTGTACATGATCCAACCAACTTATATCCTGTGTTATAAAATGACCAATTTCACCATCCTTACTAAAAATAGAGCCTAGATAACGAAACTTTTCGCTCCTTGGATATCTTAATTTTGAATCTTCACTCATTCGCTATGAGCATTTCTACTCGCACTAAATTTGCATTTGATGGTCTTGGTCCTACTTATCCAAAAACATTTTGACTCTAGTTCTTTCCTCCATATTTCTAACTTTGCATTAACCTCTTGCGATCTCGTCAACTAATACTATATCATCTCGGAAAAAAAGCATTACTATACATCATTCCCCTGGCGTAATCCTATAATTGGGAATTCACTTGTTTTCCCAATACGTCTTTAATAACAACAATGTATGCCCTTTAACTCGTTTTCTCTCCCAAACCAACCAATAATATCTCTAAGAGCCTATCATAATATTTTTCTAAGTCTATAAAGACCATGTGAAGGTCTTTCTTTTTCTTTTTCTTTTTTTACTTCTCAACTAGTTTCTTTAATATAAATAGATTGCTTCCTTAGTGGATCTACCTGGCATAAAATCAAATTGCTTCTACGTCACACTTGTTATCCTCCTCAAACCATGCTCAATAACCCTTTCCCATAACTTCATAGTGTGACTAGTGAACTTGATACTTGGATAATTGTTACAACTTTGGCTATCACCTTTACTCTTATATATGGGTACTAGAATGCTCTTCCTCCACTCTTCCGGCATCTTTCTAGTCATAATAATCTTGTTAAGCACTTTAGTTATCCAACACAATCCGGTTTTGCCTAAGCTTTTTCAAACCTCAATTGGGATTTCCGGTTACAGGGGCCCTACTCGTCTCATCTTTTTTAGACAAATTCCACTCCAGCCTTCTGTATTCTACGGTAAAATCTATAATTTTGAGTGTTCATAATATTCCTCTCATCCCGAGCTCTCTCTTTCTTATTTCTCATTTAGCAATTTCTCAAAATACGCTTATCATCTTTCCTTAATATCCTCATCTTTCACTGTATCTTGGAGTCCTTGTTGCATGCAAAGGACGATGTAATTCGATTTTCCACATTTGGTCAATGGTTTTAAAGATGTGCTTATATTTTTCTTTCTTTCCACCAAATGATGTTGCAATACCTTCTTTTGCTATCCTATGGTAGCATTTTTCTATGTATCAACCAATTTGAGCACGCGAACAAGAGGACCTGTATCAGAGCATAAACAACACCATTCCAAAAAGAAGGCCATCAACATATATTGTGCTGCCCTTTTACC
>BRYF01000001.1:5540000-5542500 GCA_030159135.1 Actinidia polygama | reverse complement strand
TTTTTATATTATTCTAAACTCTTAACTTGGTAGAATTTTTATTAAAAAAAAAGTTTGCCATCAACCCTATTCACCCCCCTCTAGGATTGATTATCTGGTAACATTAGGAATTCAATATTAGCTACTAGTGCCCGAAGAGAGTTTCACATGATTTTGTTTTGTTGATCAAGAGAATTGAACCTATTGAAAAAGGAAGGTGTCAGATACAAATATCATGTGAATAGTCATGACATTGCTTCTGTTCTGTTGGTGTGATCAGTGCCAAATTAAAACTTCCAAAATCTCTGTTACATCAGATCAGATCAATCAGAATAGTCACGGATTTTGTCTGTGAATGTCTTGTTATCTTTTTGTCTTTTGCCAGTGCCATCACAACTTTTTATTTCAGTTATGTCGGTAAAAAAAATTGGTCAAATTACAATAACTTGCCCCTAAGATTTGTCTGTAATACAGATGTCATCTTGATCTTTGAGAAATTATATTGATCTCATTTATCAGTGTTGTTATGATAACTGAGCAAATAAAAAAATCCTTTAATGCTCTCAGATAAATGCCTAAATTCCTTTAATGCCCTCCTTTGTTCAACATCAACTGTGGTATACCCTGTCCCACGTTGATGGTTTAATAAATCAGATATGTAAGGAGGCTTGCGGAATACTACTAATAACATAAACTTAAGTATATTAGTCACGTGGTTAAGTTTATCAAGTTGCTTGGCATTGTTATACCAACACCTCCATTAACAACTACCACCCAACACCGCCATCAGTGCATCACCACCACAACCAATGTCCACCACCACCACCACCACCACCACCTCCATTAACCACCCCTATCATCACCATTAACAACCATCAAAGTGCATGACCATCATTAATAACCACCACAACCAACCCCATGTAGGAATGGAAAATAATTCCCAACCTTCTTACTTATCCGACCTAATAAGACGAGTTTGAGGGAGTTTTAATGGGGTATGACCCCATCTGTCCAGCTCAATAGCCATCGAAGGACAACGAGGGCTCCTTCTCTAAGGCACTAGGCAGAGGCTAGCAAGGCCAGAATCGTGCTTCTCGGCAGGGCCTCGTCAGTGAACGAAGCCATGACGGCGAGGGGCTGAGATTGTGGTAATTTCATGATACAATTTTTTATGATCATGGAGAGAAAAAATTTGGGCCCAAGTACAGTCACCTGACAAATTAAAAAAGCTACTGATTTTCACACACTTAATTTTTTTAATTGCACTATTTTTTTTATCTTTATTACATAAACTTACCCAAATATCCTACGTCGTTAAAATAATTGTAATTTTAAAAATATAAATGCGAGGGTATTTGAGTAATTTTACCTTATAAAAAAGAGGGGGAAAAAGTAGAATTAGAGAAAAGAGGAGTACGTAAATCACCACCAAAAATAAAATGTAGAAAATCATAGTTCTTTATTTAATGCAGATTGAAATTGTTATTTACATGTCTTTCGTATAGTTAAATTGGATTTAGAGGTCAAACATGGCTCGGGGCAAAAAAAGCAATGAAACCTAATTAAGGTAATAAAAAAAATCACATAATTATTAATTCTTAACTAGATGGGAAAGTCTCAATAAAAACGAAAGCCAAAAAGAAGCGAGCAATGTCAGGGACAGTGCATTTTTTATAATGCATGAACAGTGCATACTCACATGTAATCGATTTATATTTTTGCGGGCTTACTACGTATAAGTATACATTGTTCCTAGTTTTCATTGAGGAATTTGTTTTTCCGGCCGGTCGCCAGTTAACGAGATGATAAAAGCTGTATATCATGACTTGTTATTCAGTTTTGTCAACAAATTGACACTCCTTTTCTGCAGATCAAAACTAGCAGCAGCTATCATTTCATGCAAGCTTCAGCTGCAAATTTGTTCATTGCCACACACATCTCTCATCTGCATTGCTCACTTGTTTACGGAAAATGCTATGGGTACCCCAATGTTGCACCTCAAATGCACACCTCGGTGAGGTAGAGCATTTGGATTGGCTGGGTGTGGGGTCCACCCAGTCATATCAGCCAATCCAAATGTTCCACCTCACATAGGTGTGTATTTGGGGTGCAATATTGGAGTACCCATAGTGCTACACCTTGTTTACTGCCTCAAATCCATGAAGCAAATAGAAATTCAACATCATAGCTTTATTATAATACGACATAACTAGCAGTTGTCCCTTGAGATGCATGGGACTAACAATATTTCTAACAAAATCTGTTTAAAAGTTCATATTTGTAATAGTTGAAATTAGTTTACCGAATTTTCTCATTTAATTTTGATTAATTCAATTATGATGTCTTAATTTAATTGTAATAAAGATTCCAATTTGGATTACGATGACTTAGCTTGATTGCAGCAAAACTTTAATTTAATATGAAAAAATAAAAAATCAAGTACAGTTCAAGAGAAACAGAAAAATAAAATAGAATCTATGAAGATTTTTTAAAAAAAAATTCACACAAAACAAACAAATAT
>BRYF01000001.1:5472500-5475000 GCA_030159135.1 Actinidia polygama | reverse complement strand
CAATCTTGCTATCAGCTTTCTTTAAATCTAACTGTAGCTTTGAGAGTTGACTGGTGAGATTAGATATCTCATCTTTGACGTCAATCTCATTTCTTTTGGACTCTCTGATCTCTTCAATGATTGGAGTTAAGTTAGGCTCTTTAGGTTCTTTGTGGGAAGACCTTATTGCCTCAAACTTATCGTCCAATTGATTGATCTTTGCTTGAATACTCTTCAAGTCTCCACTGACTTTTGTATCCATAGCTTTTATCATGGTATAAATTTCAATTAGGATCCTTTGATTGGACCTATTGAATTTATCCAGTTGTTTGTATTGTCCTGATGAAGTGGTCGGGACCTGAATTTCATCGACAAAACAACTAGTTTGTTCAGATGGAAAGTTTTGAAGAACTTTTTTTAACTTGATTTTTATATAGACTCTCTAATGGATCCATTTAGGAAACTCTATTCTGAACATCTTGCAAAACATTCTCGACTTTATCAAGTAAGCTTGCGCATTGCTCAATAAGAGGGACTAGCTTCTTATTGATGTCTAGAATCTGTCGAGAGTGCTTCTCAGTTTCGATTTCTAGAGGTTTAGGCTTATCAGGGTCGAACTTAATTTCAGAAATTAGTTCTTCCATCTGCTCTTTTAGCCTTTTTAGTTGTCCAGCCAAATCTCTATTGTTTCAGGCAAGAGATTTTTCAATGGTTTGGCTTAGTGCAGAGACATCTAATCTTTGAACTTTTCCAGAGATGTTGTCAAGGACTTCCTTAATAAGGGCTTGACTTTCTTCAAGGCATAGTTATTAAAGGCGAGAGGCGCATCTAGGCGCAAAAGTTTGTGGAGCCTCAAGAGCGAGGCCCAAGGCGAGGCGCGCGACTTATCGAAGCGAGGCGCACATTAACAATATAAAAAAATGTAATATATGTTTGATAGATGAGATAAGGTGCAATTAATTAAAATAGCAAATCACAAATGTCTTACAAAATATATATAACAAAAATTAAAGTAGCAAAGCATTCGATCATCATACAAATACTAACAAAAAAAATATTAAAAAATAAATAAAAGAAAAAAAAGAAAAAAAGAAAAATTTAAAAAAAGGTAAAAAAATATAAAAAAAACTAGAAAATAGAAATGTACTATGCAATAATTCTTCTGTGAGAGAATAAAGAGAGAGAGGAGAGGTGCTTAACTTCGTCGGACGCCGACGACGATCAGATTTGAGTTTCACCGACGAACAGATATGAGAATCGCATGAGGCGCGCGAGGCGTGTGAGGCGCGCGAGGCGCGTGTCTCATCGAAGTGGTTGTGCCTCACCCACTTCGAGGCGCTGTGTGCGCGCCTCACTGCGCCTTGCACCTCAAGGCGTTGAGGCGCGCACCTCTAACAACACTGCTTCAAGGTTGGTTAGTCTTTTGGAGAATGACCTAAGTACCTTGCTCTGGTTATCGTCTGAAGTAGTAGTACTTCCAGACTTTTCTAGCCTTTGAAGAACACGATAGAATTTATCATTCCACTCGTCTTGTTCTTTCCTTGTAGGCATCTTTGTGAGCTTCTTTCGAAGTTCATCAAGTTGGCTTTCTCCAATAAATCCACTGATTAAGATTAGATCTACAATGGTGTTTAATGTAGCCATGATGTCCTCATTTCTGCTTCTACTACTGTGTAGAATATGAGGGTGTGCTTCGCCTAGTTCTGCAAGGGTGCAAAAAGAGCACGAGTAATAGCCATCATTCTGTCGATATCCCAACGCAGAAGCTATTCCTCCTAGGATTTCAGAAATGAATCCAAAGGTCATTATGAATGTCCTTCATCTGAGCTCCAATGATTGTCATAATTATAGCCATTCCATTCTGCCTCTAAGGGTCCATTGGGAATTGGCTTCTCATTGTTTCCAAAGACATCTAAACCTGCATCATAGTCCAAAAGGGGATCTATGTAGTTTAGGTCATTTGGACCAAGTCCATGATTAGAGGAAAGTATTCCTCTTCAGGGTCTTGAAGAGAAAATTCTTCAAATGATTGAAGAATCATTTCATCTAGTAGAGATTGTACTCTAGAGTCTAAGACTCCTGATGCTCAAACCTCAATAGCAAGGTCGATAATACTGATCTCGTTGTTAGTAGGGGCTTCCGGATGGAAGTCATCTACCTCTGGTTGAGAAGGAGGAATTCTTATGACGCCTAAGCGTTCTAATTCCGTCAAAGACCAATCTACAAGTTCACGGCTTTGTCTTCTCATTTGGTCAGTCTCAGGATTAACTGGCATATAAGACAGCATATCCTGGCATCTTCGACCAATTGCGAGACGATTCCAGGGCTGATCTGCCTCAGGTTCTTCGTAACGCCTGAATCTGACTAATTCATAGCCATAGGAAGGAATTAAGTCCTTTCCATATGCTATATTGCACATGTTCTTCATATGCGCTTAACATATGTTGGCAGAGGGTCTGCACATATGCTTGATGATGTACGTTTTGGTTAACGTTATTCATCTTTTTCTCCAACTAGGCTC
>BRYF01000001.1:5462500-5465000 GCA_030159135.1 Actinidia polygama | reverse complement strand
TGCCCATTTATAAGCACTTGCACAACTCGGCCGAAAGCGCTAAACGGGTCATAATTGGGTTGGTCCAAGATAACCCGTCTATTTTGTGGGTTTGATCGGGTTGGAAATGGGTGCTTATTGGGTTAGAACAAAAAACAAATAAATATGGACATCGCAAATCAAATTCATGAGTCTGCGACCAGGTCATCTGACACCACCTACCCACCATTAAACTGTAGCCGTAACATTGGCACATCCGAAATATATATAGCCTTGTGCAATAACAAACAGATTTTTGTTAAGCTTTTTTATTTGAAAAATATTTTTAAAAAATTAGTAAAAAAAAGGATTTTGTTGGGGTTAAATACACTTTTCTCCCTTAATGGATTGACCTATTCCCAAATTTTCCCTAAACTAAAACTTCTCACTTTGGCGCTTCAACTAATGGGAGGTTTGCAAGTGAGACCAATAACTAAGGAAAATGATTTCTACACTCCTATTTTAGAGTGTAGAAATCAAAATTTGGAGTGTATAAATAAATTTTCATAACTAAACTCCATCTAATATTTCAGTAAAATTGCCCAAGTGGCGCCACGTGTTCTAGAAGAAAAAAAATAGCAAACATCCATATCCAGGATCCAAAACCCAAAACTCAAAACCAAACCAAACAACCATATACTCCAAAACAACACCACAACAACTACCACCGCAGCCATCAGGCCCATCACCACCCAAACCCAACCCTAACCACCACCCAATCAGGCCAAAACCCAACACAATAACCATATACCCCAAACCACCACCATACCTACCACCGCTACCCAAATCATCTCATCCATCACCACCCTAACCACCAAAAACCAACGCCAGACCACCGCTACCCAACTCCACACCACACCACGCATGCACAACAACAGCAATAGCAACAGCATGCTCCCACACACATAGAGTGAGCACGAGAGAGGAACCAAGAACGGAAGTCCACAGGCAACATGCACAAACATAGACACAAAGAGAGAGATCTCGATTGCAGTCCTCTCACTCTCTCTTGCTCTTTCTATTGTTGAACAAGACAACGGTGGTGGGTTTTGTTTTTTGAAGGGTGTGGTGGTGGTGATGTCGATGTCGATGGAGGTCGAGAAAGGCAAGGATCTAGGGTGTGGCAGTGGCAATGGATCTGGGTTTGTGTTGATGGCGGTGGAGGTTCAAAATCCCAACACCTAACAGGACATCAATTCAACATTGAATAACAAAAGCTCCATTTTTTGTTGATGTAAAATACTTTTCACTTGGTTTACTATCTCTGTCATGTGTGCTTTCAATTAATAGTGGGAGAGAGGGGAAGGTTTCGAGAGATGTTCGATCAATTTGATCTCCGCATATCTTATGTGAGATGCCCTATTTAAGTTCTGAAATTTGGATTGTTACATAGAAATCTTTGGACGCATTAGAATTTGTTTTGGTTACTTTACAAAATCACGTAACTTTAGTTGAAAAATAGATTTTTTGCAGTGTGGACAGATTTTGCCATTATATTCACTTTTCATAATGTGTCATGATTATTTTTTTTGGACTGTTTGGTGCAATCTAAACACTTAAAAGACTGCAAAGATGCTAACTCCTATTTTTTTAGGCAAAATAAGAATATCATTTCAAAAGTATTTTATAAATTTTTCTTATTCATTGATGTGTCAGTAATGACAAGACTTTGTTACTTAAAACAGAACACACTAAAGTGATGTGATTGAAATAACTGACGAGTAAAAATAGTTGGCCAAATTTACTAACTTATATGATTTCAAAATTCATGAGCAAATTAATTAACTATCAGAATCCCGCCATGTATTTTATTCCCCAAATACTCTCAAGGCCTTAATACTTTCGAACAGGCCTTCGCTTAGTTTTCACGCTCGTTACCACGCATTGATATTCAGACGGGAGTGCTCTCGTCATAGTTATAATGGGAGTGCCATCATAATAGCATTGCTGGATTATATAATTCGCATTAGTAATTGTACATTTGATTGAAATGATATGATTAACCTACATTTGGTTGGAATGATATGATATGATAAAAAAAATCACATACAATATATATAGAAATAGAAAGTTTGGATTAATAGTTAAAAATTATAATTTGACCAAATATAGGCTAATCACATTATTCTAACTAAATGTACAATTACTAATGCGAATAGTATAATTCAACAATACTATGGCGATGACACTCCCGTCTGAACATCACTCTGTATTAAAAAACCTCTCTCATTTCTCTCTACACACACAACTTCTCTCTCTATTCTCCATATCTCACACAGCACACACCAACACAAAAAGTAAGTTAGATACTGAATATTATTATTTGTATTATATTCATTAAATATTTTTTAATACAATTCTCAACTATAATATTTTCAAATTATATACTTGTATATACATATACACCTATATTTTAATATTTAACAAAAAAAATTATAAAATATGTGTACTAGAGAGATACTCTTAACATACTCTTACTATT
>BRYF01000001.1:5447500-5450000 GCA_030159135.1 Actinidia polygama | reverse complement strand
TGCATTGTACATCTATAAAGCGTTGTATATTGCTTACAAAACTTATGATCTTCAATTGTTAACCAAAATGGAATAAGAGTTATGGTGAAATGTGGAATATGATTATAATTCACATGTTTTTGAGGGTGGTGGTGATTTTGAGTTTAAGGAAAGCCTTTTAATCATATAGTAGCAGTTTTTATTTTTTTCAAGCATTTTGGTGAATAAATCATACATAATGCAGTGTTAAATCTCTAATTTATCAATTTATTGGGAGTAATTTTATAAGTTTGGAGTTTAAACATTTTGTAATTATACTGGATGAATTAAAGTAGTTTTGTGACAAACTATAACGTCCAACTTTGTGTATTGTTTTGGCTTCCTAGCATAGTTATCTTTGTGATTAACAGAATTGCCTCATTATCTAAAGTAGGATTATTGTAGGAGTTGTTTCAACTTAAGGTGAGAACTTTATACTACTGATAGTCTTTGAATTTTTCATAATAATGGTTTATGGTAATTTTTGGACATAGAAGTTGAACTCGTAAGCCTTATAGAAGTGTCTCAACAATCTGCTCTCGAATTGAAGTACATGCTGTTAGTTGCTCTAGGAAAGGAATTTGGATTTTGTGGAGAAGGTGCTTGTAAGAGCTTGGATGACTTTCATAAGTGCAGAGCCTTATGGGGATCAGATAAAGTTGATTTTTGATGCCTTTGATATTGGATACACTTAATAGTGTAATGTTGGGAAAGAGTTATATGGTAGTGCAACTTTCTTGTAGTTTCCATTTTAAAGAATCACCGAGAACATTTGTTTTAGGCGTTGATGAGCAAGGGAAAGTAAAGGTCATTAGGCGGAAAATATATGCACTCTTTAATGTAGGAGTATAAAGCATAGTTTGCATTCAGCATAAGGTCCTTTCTTGGACCACATTAGCGTGGAGTCAATAAAGAATTTATTTGTTTTGTATAAAAAGGAATATGAAAAAGCTGAAGCATCTTGGTTTCTTGGGTTAGTTTGGTGATATGACGGGAAAATCTGAAATTGAAAGACTTGTGAAGTTAGCCTTTTTCTGCATAATTTCAATTTGAAGATCTGTTAATATCCAGGGTGCAACCTTTAATTTAGTTTGCTTTTATGAATCTACTAGTAGTTGCAATTCTATAGTTATTGAGTATTGATTATACAGTTAGTTATTCATTTGATAAGTAAATCAATGATATATAACCAGATAAGTTATATTCTTCTTTTAAAATTTAGCTCACTGTGAAATATTCCAAAGAAAACGTAAAGCTTTCTACTTTTCCTTTAAATCCAAAACTGCAAACAATGAAGGAAAGGCATCTACAAGAATCTTGTCTCTACATCCCCAAGGATACAATAATATCCAATATTTGCATACATTATTGATGAATCTCTATGTTACATGAACTTTTCTACATGCATGAAGTACCAGTGTTGGACGATCCACATTTGGGATACAGGAGGATTTGTGTCTAGCATGTGTAGTTGGGCATTTACCAAACAAGGTTGTCTCGTAATTTGATTTTACCATACGCGTGAAATGTGCATACAATGCATGGAATGCTCTATATCATCTCGTACACATTATTTCATCCTAGGAAATAACTAAGAATCTAAAGAAACGTGAATATCTTGTTATATCCCAGTGTTCTTAGACATGGGAATTAGATGATTTAGATACTTAGACACATACTTGCACTCAGCACTTGAACCTGAGTCCATGTCACATAGATAAAATTAGAAGACAAAAAATTAATGATTCTTATTGTATTATAGAAGATAAAAACATACAAAATGCTATAGTGATCACAAACTTTCACCATTATTGGTACTTTTCTATGTTTAATTAATAGCATTAATTTGCATTATTATTTTTGTGGTTGAATGGTCACCTTTTTATTTAGGATAACACGAATAATATCTGCATGCTTATGTACCAATTGTGTCTTCTCCATCTTATATTATATAGTCAAAGTCATCCCCATAGTTGCCAAAAGAAAAAATTCCCCCAGTGTGAACATGGATCCTAGGAGGAGGATGGATACATGTAGTGTGTAGCTGACCCTAGTAATTGGGCTTAAGGCTTCATTGAGTAGAAAGTGTATTGAGTAGAAAGTGTGTTGTAACTTGTTTTAGAAGGTGATGATCTGTCTGTTGTATTGTTCATTCTTATTTCTTACTACTGAATAGAAAGTGTATTGAGTAGAAAGTGTGTTGTAACTTGTTTTAGAAGGTGATGATCTGTCTGTTGTATTGTTCATTCTTACTACTGAAGTCCAGATCAACCAACCCCAAGCCCAAAGACTTAGACAGCAATTAAGGATTAACTTAATGTTGATTGCTCTCTTCTATTTGCAAACAATGTAAACTGACAGGGTAAAGAGGAATGGTGAGGTGTGCTATTCACGATGACTCCTTAGTCCTTCTATCTCAATGGTTCGACCAATCTTTTGGCTCAATGATTTTAACTGCGTTAAGCCTTAAAGAAAGGAGTGC
>BRYF01000001.1:5380000-5382500 GCA_030159135.1 Actinidia polygama | reverse complement strand
ATAAATGCTCTCGCTCTCAAAGTTTCCGCTTTACGTGACCTAATTCCCAACACATTATCCTCGATATATCCTATGAATTCTGCATGCGTATGTAAGATGCTACAAGACAAGGAAAACAAAAAGGGAAAATAGAAAGAGAGCCACAGAGAGAGAGAGAGAGAGAGAGAGAGAGAGAGAAGGCCTCGACCATCTCTTCCACAGCTGCCCAGCACTGCAGCTGCCACCCACCAGCCACCGCACCACCCCTTTAATCTATCGTCCCTCTTCACACCTCTCTCGTCTCATCTTTCCCATCATTCTCTTCCCTGTCGCCATATTTACGTACATACATACACGCGACCACCACCGCAGGCTGCCGTGATAGCCGAGAATCACCTCACCACTAATAGAATAGATCTTCCGAGTTCATCCGTCGCTTCCGTTCCACAGCTCAGTGAACAAAAGTTTCTTTATGAGTCGTTACAGAAACTACATAATTTCCTACAAAAATCTCCTGTCATTCTCCTGCCAACCCCTGGCCGTCAGACCACTTTTTATTGACATCGTTAGAGAAATCTCCGCTGTTCTAGACTTATCTCGGGAATTCAGATTGTTATCTCCACCCAAAACCACCACCTACTGCCACCAAGGGGCCGGGACCCAAAACCACCACCTACTGCCACCAAGGGGCCGGGACCGACTTTGGACCCGTATGAGTAACTTATCTTCTTGCACGGATTGTATAGGATTATAATGTGATAGTGTTGATGATCAGGTTCGGAGTCAATGGGGTTCGCTCCGGGCGTTAGTGAGAAACAAAAATGGGTACAAAGTGAGCTATTGAATATCTTGGTTATATATGAATTTTTATGAAAAGTTTCTGCAAATCTACATGTTTACATTTTCCTTATGAAAAACATGGATTTATAGTTTTAACAATAAGTATTGATATGTTATTGAAATTGCTATTTTAATATAGAACCATAAAAACAATGACCAAAACAGAGATTTTTACTTACTTAAAGCATGAGCCATGGAAGAACCAACCCTCGGTTGTCCCTAGCATTAAGGAAGTTAAGAAAAATGGGTTAACGGATAAACAGGAAATAAGGATGGTAATTTGTTAGAAGTAGATATCTAAGTCAATATTCTAGGGGTAGTTCCCCGATGGACGGAGTGTAAATGATAAAAAGTGACTATGTTTTGATTATAGAATTTAATTTGTTGAGATTACCGGTTTTTTTTTTTTTTTAATTTCCCATATTATTTTTGTTTAATTTTAATTTTCCCCAAAAGATATAGAAATTTCTTTTATATTTCCACTTGCTGTAAACTACATAAAATAATCAAAACTACTTAGTTAATATGTCTACCAAACAGTGGACCCACATAACGTATCAGATGTGATGCTGATTTTAAATGACTAAAAGATGAACATATCAAAATTTGCTGTTGCAAAATACAAAAATTATAGTGCGGTGAGGACAAAAGGCGATGAGGGCACCAGCCAATCAGAGAGGAGTGCGTGGGTCAGTGTCAGCTGTAGGTCCCACAATCTCTCCATTAGAAACAGACTTTGTAGTTGCTGGAAGTATTAAAATTTTTCTTCCTAAACACACATGATTTGCCATTTGATAAGTTCATAATTTAGGTTTTGTAGTCATTCAAATTTTTTTTTTCTTTCAAAACAAAAACCATTATCAACTTGACTAGTTGATAATCTCTCTCTCTCTCTCTCATGTAGGACAAGATTGCCATCCAAAATTGTCGGTTTGAGGCTAAAATACCCACTTATCCCTATGTGGCTTCACCATTACCACTAATAGAATAGAATAGATCTTCTGAGTTCATCCGTGGCCTCCATTCCACCGTTAACAAAAGTTTCTTTATGTGTCGTTACATAAACTACATAATTTCCTAAAAAAGTTTTCCAGTCATTCTCCTGTCAACCACCCTTGCCGTCAGACCACTTTGATTGATATCGATATAGGAATCTCCACTGTCCTAGACTTATCTTGGGAATTCAGATTCTTATCTCTGCCCAAAACCACCACCTACTGCCACCGCGGTGGACCGACTTTGGACCAGTATGACCACCAAAGTGTAACTTGTCTTCTTGCACAGATTGTATAGGATTATAATGTGATGGTATTGATGGTTAGGTTCGGAGTCAATCGGGTTTGCTCCTGTCGTTAGTGAGAAACAAAAAATGGTACAAAGTGAGTTATTAAATATCTTTATGTTAGTTTTTAAATAACTGGTGATATGTTATTGAAATTGCTATTTATAGAAACAATGAATAAAAGAGATATCTTTACTTAAGCATGAGCCATGGAAAAACCTCGGTTGTTACTGGCGTTAGGGGACGTTAAAAAAAATGGTGTAATAGATAAACGGGAAAATAAGGGTGGTAATTTGTTAGACGTAGATATCTAATCAATATTCTACGGGGTAGCTCTCCCCGATGGACCGAGTGGGAAGGATAAAAAATGGTCATGTTCTGATTATACTCTAAAATATT
>BRYF01000001.1:5362500-5365000 GCA_030159135.1 Actinidia polygama | reverse complement strand
GAAATATTTACAGATTACATATATTATATCTCACTCTCGGGCAAATTACTAAATAGAGAAATATTTACAGATTATATATATCTATATCTCACTATGGGTAGTCTGGTGGTGGCTCTTCATCACTCTTTCTCTACCTCGCACTATATTTTTCACCTTAAATACATAGCCACAAGAACTGTATATATAGGTTAGGAGTTTGAATTCAAATCCAATTAAAAGTTTGAATCCAAATGTAACAAAGACTTTATCAAATTCGTTTATAGTGAACTTTTTTAATTTTTTGATCAGAATTTTATAGAATTAATTACATTAGCATACTTATGCTATAAAAATTCTATAGTAGCTTATTACTTATACTATGAAATTGACATTAACATTCTTTTAATGTATATTTCAAATTAATTTTGATGTTTTCTTAATTTTTTGAATTTTGTAATAACATACCCGATAACTTCTCATTTTTTATAATTTTTTTCATGATTTATAACTTTTCAGTTTTATTAAATATTGATAACTTAATAATTTTTTTATCGTGTATTATTTTAATATAGAAAAAATGATTATCAATTAATGATAACTTGCCATTGGTAAACTTGAAGGATGTTTTAGATAGAAACTTAAATAATGGACTTTCTGGAATACAAATTCATACAGTAATAGTTTTTTATTAAGTTATGCGACAAATCAAAAAATTCACAATTTCAATTGCTGCTACCATTACACTACGACTTTTACACTCCAAAACCGCATCACTGCCACCACCGATACCACCGTTACCGCTTTTTCGAACCATGGGTAGAAGAGGGTCACCACGTCAAGAGAGCAATGAAAAGGATGCAGGTAAAGGAAGGCCTACCAAGGGTCTAGAGGGAAAAACAAGAAATCCATAAGGAAGAAGAAGAAATGGTAGAGGTAATTTAGTTTACTATGTCTTTTTATTTTATTTTATTTGCTTATATTTTAGTATGTTTAATTTTGCTGCATGGAATATATGGGGCCTAAATGACCCTATTAAACAGAAAGAGGTGTGTAAATTGGTTAAAATTTTTATATGCATTTGGGGCCTTAAATATCATGGATGTCAATTCACTTGGGCAAACAACAATAGAGCCCAGGGGTTTCATAATGACAAAATTAGATAAGAGTTTTTGTTGTGCCCAAAACCAAAACATAAACTAAATCATACAAAAACACTCACGCGCATACACAAATAAATATTTATGGGGTTCGGTAACTTGCATGCGTCCTCAAATGGTGCAGTAAATTCACTATACAGAGAAAGATTTAAAGATTTACAGTATCTCACTCTCTTACTGGTAGTCTGGTAGTGGCAGAGCAGCAGCCACCACCTCCCTCACACTTTTTGTGCCTCTGATCTACATCTTTCCTCTTTTCTTCACACAGAGTTCTACAACCTATACATGAGGTATTTACCGGCATCAAAACATAAATTCTAAGAGTCAAAAAGACTTTAATGGGAGCTCAAAAGCTCTCTTGGGAGAGAGCAGCTTTGAGAAAAGGATCACCATGAAAAATGATGATCAATTCTTGAAATCCAAACAATAAAATAAGAAAATTTATTTTTACACTCCTTGGAGTGATTTCTATATTCCAAAAAATAAAGTCAATTCCCAACTGTTTTAGTTAATAAGAGATGGATTATGTTTTTTCCTGGGGTAGGTGCTGAATTTTCCCACCAGGAATCTCTGACCATTCCCCAGGAGTAGTTTTGATGGAAAAGAAGAGTGGAAGCCTTTTAAATACTTTGATTTTTGGGGAAGACATGAAGACTTTTTGAAGGTGGTAAAAAGCTAGGTCACATAATTCGCCAATCACCCCTGCCGCTCTACGAATTGGTTCCCCAAATTCAGGTTGAATAGTTAAATTCAAGTGAAATATATCCTCTGTTTTTTTGGTTGTGTGCGCTTTGTATTGTCACAAAGTGAATAAAAACACTTGATCAGAACAGATGAATCAGTTTTGGCCACCTTGAGAATGTCTGGGCTAGGATCGGGTCGGGTCGGGTTTGAGGTCACCCGACACCCGATCCGAACTGGTCGGATTGAAAAATTTTGGCCCGAATCCGATCCAATGGATGATCGGATAGGGTGAAATTTGGTCGGGTGCGGGGTCTGGTGGGTTAAAAATTATGGATTTTAATATAATATTTTGTCGGGTTGGACGATTGAATGACCCGATCCGAATGTGTTCTGATTAATTAAAATCCACCCGTAGAGTGAACAGATTTGGTCGGATTCGGATTGGATCGAATCGGTGCGAATTGACGGATTTTTGCATAGCCCTAGTCTGGGCTGAAAGGATTTGGTCCTCTAGAAGAAAATGAGACGACAACAGGTGCCATGACGTCCTTCAAAGTTCACCCAGCAGAATTGTTGCAATGGGATTGCTGAAAGGAGCCTTAGGCCATGTTTCATATTTGGTTAAATAGTAAAAACAAGAGATGGTTAAAGGCCCAATGCCATATTTGGGTAAACACTAA
>BRYF01000001.1:5290000-5292500 GCA_030159135.1 Actinidia polygama | reverse complement strand
GTTTTCTAAAACTCTGGAGTTATTTCTTAAATTATCTAATTTTGTACTTCTATGTGCATGTGTGCTACTTATCGAAATTCATGATATTTTATTGAAATCATGATGTGTATTGGCTAAAGTGCCATGGTATTGAATGGTATGAACTGGGTGAGCCTGCAAATAACTCTGGCATAGGATAAAGCCAGAAAGGCTATGTGAGGTGGGCGAGACTGACCACCAGTTACGTACCAAAAAAGACCGGGTATGAGATCTTTGATAAAATATTGATTCATTGAGCTCTTCTAAATTTGTTGTTGAGTCATTATTGATTCGTTATTCTCGTCATATTGTATACTTCCTTGCTTTAGTTGATTTTTCAAGTGAACGAGAGAGTTCGGGTAGTTCGAGATGGGTCGTGAGAAATACTTAAAATTTAATGATCATTTGTATTAATTATTTTTGGAGATATTATATAAATAAATATTGAATATTTGAGGCTTTTAGCGCTCTGATTTGTATATAAAGAAATACGATTGAGATTACAATTAACGATCTGGACCGGGTCGTTACACATTTGGTCTGGCTTCCTTCTTGAATTAGGTGACAATCTCTATTTCTGAGGTCATATGCTCTAAATGAAGATCCTAATGGGTCGGAATTGGTTTATGGGCTTCCGGGGATTGGGTATCTTTTCTCGTGGTAGTAATGTTCAAGATTCTGCTATATGGTTGACTACTTATCAACCCTATTGGCTAGCAATCCTATCTTGTTTGTACCTTTTTCTCTCGATTTTCCTATCTAATGAAATATTATTCTTCGCCATTCAAAAAAAACACTTGAGAACAAGTACATATACAAGAGTGTGGAGAACTGACTCTATTTGAATAAGAAACTTTTTCGCTTCCAGTATAAGTAATGTACGTCTATGAATGAGCATCTGATTAGGTTTAATAAAATTTAATGATAAAAAATATAAGATATGTCACGCCATGCTATGTAACAAGAACAACGAATTCACGTAGTTTAGCCCAGACTAGAATGTCCAAGGCCTTTTGAATATGGAATGTATATATGTTTGAATGTTAAGACAAGTACAGTCTCTCTACTATCATGGGCACGTATTTTGAATGAATGTATTTAATATTAAATTTTTATTGGTTCCAAAGTCAAATATACATGTTTTCGCTTCCGCACACGAAAAGTTTTAAAGAAAATAAATTTTAAAAGAAAAAGACCACGAAAACGGTGTGACGCAGCCCGGCGATGCGTGGAGCCTTACGGGCGTCGGGCGGGTCGTTACAAGTTTAGTTGAACTATCCATGCCAAATCTCCGTAGAACATTTTGCAGATATTGAAATTGAGTCAACCAAACTTTACCTTTCACTATGTCCCTATTGATCTCCATATCTAGAATTTTTTTGGCTTCTCCAAGATCCTTCATTTCAAACTCCTAACTAATTTGAACTTTCAATCGATCAATCTCCACCTTACTTTTAGATGCGATCAACATATCATTCACATATAAGAGCAAATATATCATTGAATCATCTTAGAGATTGCTGAAATACACACAATCCATCATGAGACAACATGCATCGAACTTTCTCTACCAGAGTGTGGTTCATGCATTCCGCAACTCCGTTTTGCTGCTGCACACTAAAAATTGTGAAGTGTCTAACAATTCATTCCTTTCGACATATTTTAAGCAAATGATCTGACTTGTATTCTCCACCATTATCTAGTCTGAGCTTCTTGATCTTTCTGCTAGTCTGAGTCTCGACCATTTTCTTCTAATACAGAAAAACCTCACTAACTTCATCTTAATGTTTCATAGTGTATACCCAAACTCGTTTGGAGAAATCGTCAAGAAAAGTAACGAACCAATGTTTACCTTCCAAAGAAGCATTCTTTGTAGGTCCTCAAACATCAATCTGGACATAATCCAAAATTCCCTTGGTACAATGATTTTCAGTGCCAAATTTCACCCTTATCTGTTTTTCAGCACACAATGTTCACAAAATTCAATTTTTTCAGTCTTGGCGCCTTTAAATACACCTTGCTTTACCAAGGTTTGCAAAGCTTTCTCACCAACATGCTCCAATCGCATGTGCCATAATCTAGAAGTGTCTCCGTCTGAACTATTGGAGACAACAACTCTCCATGTAACATTACTCGCATCCAGGAAGTATAGGTTTCATCTTTGAGTACCCTTTATAGCATCAAGTACACCTCGAATAACTTTTAGGACTTTTCATTCCATAATGCCCTTATAACATTTTGAGTCTAAGTTTCCCAATTAGATGAGATTTT
This sequence comes from Actinidia polygama, assembly GCA_030159135.1. Taxonomy (NCBI): domain Eukaryota; kingdom Viridiplantae; phylum Streptophyta; class Magnoliopsida; order Ericales; family Actinidiaceae; genus Actinidia; species Actinidia polygama. The sequence continues at coordinate 5,290,211 of BRYF01000001.1, read as the reverse complement.
TCTTTAGGTCTGGTATATACCAAACATTAGTGAGGACTCTGATTGTTCCATCGAATATCTTGAGTCTGATATTACCCTTCTTTTTGTTTGATATGTATTATCATTTCCCATTAGGATAATTCCTCCGTCAAACTCTTCAAAGTTCGAAAACCGGTCTCTACAAGGACTCATGTGATAATAGAAACCAGAATCCAAAATCTATTCATCAGGA
>BRYF01000001.1:5282500-5287500 GCA_030159135.1 Actinidia polygama | reverse complement strand
CGCCACGCGTGTAGTGGCAGTGGGCTGTGTGGCACACTTTGCACTTAACAAGTTAGCGTAAGACGCCTTTTCTTATTGCCACTTGACAACAAGCGACAAGTGATAGTGACGTGGCACACATGTGGGCCGTGGCGATTGAGTTAAGTGAGCTTTAGTGGTTAACTAACCAAGGGTACAATAGTTAGAAAGGTTGCGATTGCAGTCGTTGATCGTAATCAGCGTGATCGAACGAAGTGGTTGGGACCGTACGGATTGATCCAACTGTCACAACTGATCGCGAATAGTTGTGACTGGTCGGATGCGTATTAGCCTATAAATAGACCACCCCTGTACTAGAATACTAACAACAAAAAGAAAGAAAATCACAAAATTCAAGATTATTTTCGGTCTACAAAATATACTTGAATATTTTTTCTGAAACTGAATCTCAAAGACACCGCGAAGCCTATTTCTATTCCAACATTGTGTTGTTACTGTACTACCCCTAAAAAGGGGATAATTGTTATTTTTTAATTACGTATCATTCTCTGTATGCATTTATGTTAAACGATATCTACCTTGAAATAAAATTAGACTACATAATTAGAACTGCCTGCTTTGCTACGAGTCTTTGATACAAGAAGAAAAAAATGATTAGCTACCTTTTGCATTTTTACTCGATCATGTTATTACGAAATCTAGCATATAGGAAGCTTTAGGGTAAGGCATGAAGCCACAATATATGAAGCCACAATTTATCAGTCACAAATCTAAAAAATCGTGAATCATAATAATAGTAGGTGTTTGTCTGTTTTTAAAATATTACATGCATGTTTGAGTTTTGTAGGGTAACTAAATAGCTTTTACCTCCTCATAAGTCATACATTCAATCAACAAAAAGAAGAATAGCAATTTATGTGGAGTGTGGATGAAGAATATGATGAGAGAAATCAAAAATATATGTGGTGACTGTTAGTGGTTGACGGTAGTTGTAGGCTTGTCGGACAAATGTGTAAGACAAGAACAATAAGAATCGACTGCCGGAGCTGTTCGGGAAATAGCTCTCCGAACGTTGAGTTAGTGAGCGAAAGTGTTTTGGAGAGAGAGAATATATCCTGAATTAGCTGATATTGCGTACATTTGATAAAGACAGAGTATAGCCTTTTATAGTCAGTTCGGTGCGTGCTTGGACACTCCAACTGCTATGTCAGTAACAGACTGCAGCTCGGCTCGTGCCGAGACGCTTTGACTGTTATGTCAGTAAGTAGGAAACTAAAACAATCATGTTCTAAGTCATGGATGGTACTTAGCATATTATGTCATCGGCGTCTGGATCAAGGCATATGGGTGTTAGAGAAAATTTTGTCGTACAAGTTATCCTCTAACTCTGACATACCATTGAGATCCTCACCGACCGTTGTGCCTTGATCGAGCTCCATCGCAGAAACTCCACCGAGCTTGCTATATAGTGACAGTCCGACGGCAATGCTTACCCTAGCTCGATTAGAATTTACACTTAGTATTTTATCCCCTTACAATTTTATTTCTCTACCTTTCAATTGTTCCTTGGTTTTTGTGATTTTCTTCTCTCTCTCTTCATGAATTCTCTTAAATTAGCATTTTATTCTACTAACCAAACGTTGATGAAGTTGCACCTACCATTTCTCAACATTTGATGAGAGACCGAGACTTTTCGTTTCTTTTTTTTATATACGTTCAACCACCGTTATACTATTTTATTAAAATTCACCGAGACTTGAATTACTCTATTCACCGTATTTGGATCTGAATAATAGGGTAGTTTGACTTTCACAGTTCCTTATGTGCTAAATCACTTCCTCCCTAGATGTTTTTTGAAATATTATTGTCTATTAGATTTCTATTCGCCATGGTTGCAACTTGCATATGAGGGGAGTCCATATGGGTGTGCAATGATGTGACATGTGCCCAATATGTGAGGGGAGTCTAATCACACGGGAGTGCGCCCGTGGTAATACCACGGGTGCGCCCACGTGGCCGCGCGACATCCACCCATTTGGGGTGGATGGGATAATTTTTTTTTTTTTAAGTCCCATCCACCCCCAAATGGGTGGATGTCGCGCGGCCACGTGAGCACGCCCGTGATATTACCACGGGCTCACTCCCTTGTGATCAGTTCTCGAGGGAGGGTGAGAAAGAGCCAGAGACGTTGGCGATGTGGTGTATTGGTGTGGAATAGTGCCGGTCAACGGCTGTCACCGTTGAGACGCTCGGAAGATTCATGGAATTGAAAATGAAACTCTAGTTTATATCTATAATATAAAACACAATTCATTTTAAATTTTAAAATTATTTTTTACTATTTACGGTTAAAATTCATTTCAATTAATCAAACGGTTGAGATTTTACGTGATACTATTTTTTTTTTCCAAAAAACTATCACTTCTTTCTTTTCAAATGTATGGGTCCTACATAAGTTATGATTCAATGACCAGTTTTTTTTTAAAACTGAGCATATATTTTATCAATTGAATTATTTTTTTAGTAAGACCCATCAAAAAAATTAAAACACACATTTCTTTCTTCCTCATTTCTCCCAAACTAGCAATATTTTGTCAAAATTATTATACTTTCTAATTTGTTCTCCATTTTATAATAATATATCTCTTCATATATACATGCAATGTATCTTTTATCTAATTTTTATATCTTATTTATTTTTTAAATTATAAAACTCTAACAATTACACCTAAGATATGATCTTCTTTTTTTCATTGCGTAGTGCCCATGGGCACGAGAATTACTAGTAAGTATATATATCAATAAAAATGTGGGTGGATAAAATATTTTTTATTTTTGATCGAGTTATGGTGAGTACCACTGATGGACTGTCGTTCTTTAGTAAGTTCGGCTGGCATCATCTTGCCCAAGTTCGGTTGGAGAATTTGACTAGGCGGTGATTTTAAAAATATTCATCTGTCACCCATACGCTTGAGTCCAGACGTCGATGACGTGATATGCTAACTATCAGTCATACTTTAGGGCCATGATTGGGTCAGTCGTCTTGGCACTGATATGGCATTCGACGCGTCCAGACACATCGAACTACACTATAAAAGATCAGGCATTTTCTCTCTAACGGGTAAGCAATTTCTAACTATTATACGCTATACTCTCTCTATTTTCTAGTCACTAAATTGACCGTCAGAAAGCCATTCCAGAACAACTCTGTTCAGTCTTTTTTTACTGTTCCTATCTTGCAGGTCTAGCAAGCAACCTCTGTTAACAGCTTTCGTCAGTCAATCACTATCAATATCTACGTTCGATTACCTTCCTCTCCCCACTACCCCTCGAAAACATTTAAAAAAAAGACAAAAAGTAATCATCGAAAACCCACCCTATTATGAGCCCAGGTATAATTTAATAGATTTCATGTGAATGGAGTTGGATCAATCAAAAAATAAGGTCTCTTGCAGTTGGAAGCTTATGTAGGAACGCGTTTCTAATTGATTTTCTATTCGTGTAGACCAGATGAGGGGATTTTAAAATCTGTAATCATATTCAACACATCGAGCAATAATTTAAGCTTCTCATCAGGGTGGACCAAGCCTATTCCAGGACTAACACGAAACAACAAATCTAGTTTTTTTTTTTTAATATTTAAATACTAATTATTAATATTTATATTATAATTACTTATTTAAGTTTCAAAAATTTTTTTGCACACATCAATTGTTGTAACTAAAATTTTGGAAAGCCGGGCTATTGTAGTTTGGACTATTTTTTTTTTATCTTCGTAAATTCAATAAAAAAATTATTTTTTTATAATATAATACTATTACTTTACAGTATTTACTTGTTGTTTTCGTCGTTGTGGATTGTTGGGTAAATAATATTTTTCTTCAGTAAAATAGAGAGTGTTTTAGGCACATTAGAACACTTGGACATGGTGGTTGTTTTTTTTTATTACGAGTATTTAGGCCATGTTTGGATTATATATATTGTGTTTTTTGCTAAAAAAATCTATTTTTTTATGTTTGTTTGGGTGGGAGTCTATTCGCTAAAATAACCAAGTTTTGTTTGGCTTCTCCCAACAACCCAAATGATTTTTTTACGTCTCATTTCACCTTTTTAATTCAAAAGTAAAAAAAATATATATATTTTTTAGCTAGCCCAAACGGGACCTTAGACAATGAAAAAAATTCTTCTACATGAGATTTTAAAATAAAGATTTTATTTTATTTTTAAAAAATTAAACTTTTAAGTCGGAGAAATCAGAGGCTTTGTGGAAAATGAGAACTTAGCCGGCCGCCTCGTAAGCCATTCTTCTCATCCTTTTGCACATGGCCTTGACATTAATATAACAGAGAACGGCCCGGGTCCCACTCCAACCAAATGCAATTGCAGCTGATCATATTTTCTCACTTTCAGCAACTGACATTTATTACTGGAGATGCTACCGTTACAACAATTGATTTATCAAAACGATATCGTTTTGGCGTTGTTATAAATGGTTATTGTAAATCATTGTTATAAACTTAACATTTCCCCATTTACTACTTTCACCTATTACAGAACTTGCGTTAAAATTGATTGTTAAACTTACAGTAAAATTGATTATTTAAAAGTAAAAATTGAATAAAATCAAAATATAGTTTTATTTTACCAATTTCACCCGTGTTTGATATAATTAAATTTATATTAAAATTAATTATTTAAAAATAAATTTTAAAAAGCATCAAAAGAAAACTTTCAAAAATTATTTTTTTATTTTTTAAAATTATTTTATTACTCATAAACAGAAACAGAAACTGTACAAAATATTTTGACAAAACTTTCAATACAAAATACATTTTTTTCTCGTTCGTTCGCCTCAGGCCCTCCACTACCTGTTTTCATGATACCCAGTGGTCCATACACGTTTGGTGGTTCTGAATATATATTAGCTAAATATATCAAGATCAGATGTTGTAGTCAACGTCTCCCTTCTGTTTCCAGCATTCCATTCTCTTGCACATAGAGATAGGCATATATAACTTAGA
>BRYF01000001.1:5017500-5020000 GCA_030159135.1 Actinidia polygama | reverse complement strand
ATGAATTTTATTTGTCGTTAACGACTTTTTTTAAATTAAATTATTTTTTTATATTTTCAGATTATTTTCATCAACAAGAAATAAAAAAATATAAAATTCTGTTCAAACGGGAAAAAAAATAAAAAAAATAATCAGAAACCAAAGCAATTGAATTAACTCGAAATTTAACTAATTCAACTTACCCAAACTAGGGAAAAGAAGAAGAAAAAAAACATCTACAACAACTACTAACAAGATGATTAGAAAATTACTTGCAAACTAACTCTATACCAAATTAAGTTAGGTGTTATACAGACTTTGAAAAGTTATCTTAGATTTGAAGTTAGAACTAACTAGTGGAACAATAGAAATTAAGAAAGATGCAAAATAACTCTTTCAAAAATAATAGTGTCACGATTTTCGAATTTGGGTTAAGAAAAAATTTATCGGATTTAAAATAAATGATTCAGAATAACTTGAGTGTACATAGTTATATAACTAATTAAGAAAATTTGTATTATTCATTTCTTTAATTCAAAAAATATTTTTGGATTCAAACTCAGAAACCGCACATAATGTTTCTATCTAAAAGAAAAAGAGAAAGTAGCTGAAAATAGCTTATGCATTTATTGTCCTTTTTACGCCCAATTTGGGTTATGATTTTTTTTAAATTTTTTTGCTTCCTTAGCTTTCGAATTTTTTCGTCTTTAGTAAAAAAAATCGATGTTTGATCAAAATTTTATACATTTTCATTTCTTTACAACAAGAGGAGATCGAAAATGCTAAAATTTTTGATCAAATGTTAAAAAAAAAATCGCCTCAGTGTTTGTTGTCCATAGTTTTATTATGTATGGATTACATAACTAACACCATAACGGTGATTGAAAGAGAACCGTTGGTCGGCTTTCAATTCTTATCCTTAATGATTAGAAAAAAATGGACCGCACCTAATAATTTGTCTAAGTAAATAAGGTATTTTACAAACAGATAAATGCTAGTGATATTTTCACTCTTCTTGTTTTCAATTGCACTTCTTTATTTTTATTGGGATGAATTTATCAAGGTGTCCTCTCTAGTAAAAGACTTTGAGTGAAAATGTGTGTTTAGGTAAATCCATCGTAATCAGGGACGGAGTCAGGATTTTATTTTGAGGGGGCCATGGCGGAGATTGGGAGTAAACATTAGAGTTAGGAGGGTCACCGTATTGTATTTATGTAATATATATAAAAATGGTAGATAGTATACTAAGAATTATGGCAGAAGTAAGGAGGGTGATGGCCCCCCATTGTCTACACATCTCCGTCCATGATCGTAACTAAACATACTTTATAATTTTTTCATATTTTTTGTACTAGCGTCGATTTCGTCTTGAACTCGTTGGCAGAGGTATTTCATTGCCTTGAGAAAAAATTTGAATTCATTATCGTTGTTGTTTGCATTCTCTAAACTAGCAAAGTGATTGCCTTCGATTCTGCGGTGGAGGTTTTCTGCTGCCAAGAGAAATTTGTTGTATTCATCATCCTCGTTGTCCATGTCGTCCGTGCCAACATTGAGTTCTTCTTTGAATCGACCGCGAAGATTTTCTGTTGCCTCGAAAAAGCTTTCGTATTCATCACCATTGTCATCATCGTAGTTGCATCCAGTATCCTCCATACCAACATTGAATTCGTCTCTGATTTGGCGACGAAAGTGCTCGTCATTGTGGTCGTTGTTTTTGTAGTTGTTTTTGAAAGGAACATTGAGTTCGTTTCACATTCTCATTCGTGTGTTTTTTTGTTTTGTTTTTTTCTTGCCATCAAAATTCTATTTAAATTCATTGCTTATTTATATTTAATTTTTTTATATTAATGTATGCTGAATTCTAAAATGTGTTAGGTTTAACCCATCTTTCTCCTTAAAATTCAAGTATCAAGAAAAGAGAACATGGGCCAAAACTGGCCTCTGGACAACTGACTCAACTCTTTGACGATAGACCCAACTTTGCTTTGATATCAAATGTCAGACCCAACTCATCTTTTTTCTTAAAAATCAGTTATCAAGGAGAGAAAAATATGAGCCTTATAAACAACATAGAGGGATCAGAACTAGGCGATGTGAGATATTTTAACATAATTATTGAATACAATGACACTTTTGTAACTATGCGTACCAAAAAATAAGTGGAGAAATAGTTTTGTGGGGGGGTTGTTTGTAAGATGAGAGGAGAGAAAATCGAGAATAGACACCCGCGGCATCTCTATGGTTGCGTGAATAGTTTCAACCCTCCGTCCGGTTAACTAGTGATGCTTGAGCTACAATCACAAGAACAGTGAGACCGGCCGTTGGATTGTTTTCGGAAAACGGCCATCTGATGGTCAAGTTAAACGTCCGAAAATCTAGAGAGCAAAGTGTGTGTATATCTCAATAGCCAGTTTACACGTACCTTTGTGAGAACAATAGTGTGTTCTTTTACACCCTAGCTTAGTGCGTGGCTCAACGCGCTAGCTGCCTTACCACTCGACAGGCTGCACCGACTACCGTA
>BRYF01000001.1:5012500-5015000 GCA_030159135.1 Actinidia polygama | reverse complement strand
CTTTTGATCATCTAAATAAATCGAATTGAACCGAACTAATCCAAGTGAGATTGATTCTAATTTTTGAATTTTCGATTCTTTCTCTGTCGGGTCAGGACATTTAAAGTTTAAAAAAATAAGATTACACTAAAAAATAAATATAACCCCTGCACAATAACATATTGTTGAAAATAATACAAACCAACGTCTAACACACAAAAGTTTTTAATGAGTGCACTGTATTAATATATGATCGGGTCTAGACTTCGGATCCCGAGTCGAGTCGAGTCAGGGTCCAAAAATAGTATAGATCCGAGAATCAAACCGAATTGTTTAGGTCTATAATTTTTAGACCCAGAACTGAATCATGGGCATGGTAGAACCGAACCAATTCGACCTAATGAAGTCGGGTTAGTTCAGTTCTCTGTTCTTTCGAATCTTTTATGCACCCCTAGTTTTTACCGCATCAAACAAGCATTCATTTCTTGATTCATATAATGTTGAGTTCTGATCTCATTAAGTGTTTTTTTTTTGAATATTTTGAAGTGTATAAAATGACGTCGTTTTAAGCGTTTTTTTGTTAATCGTAAAACGACATCGTTTATAATTAATTAAAATGATATCGCATTAATTACGTATTGATAAAACGATATTATTTTTTACACTTTAGAAACACTACATAAAATTGTCACCTGATCTTCTTTATGTGGCCCCACAAATAGACTTAAAGAGCCTGAAATTACGTAGACACTTACCTTTGTTGACCTGGTTGGTGGATCCAAATATACTCTTTTTCTAAAGTGATTATTATCCCCTTTAGTTTAAACTTTTCTACTTTAATTACATTCTCATAAATTTGAACCAAAAAACATGGGTTTACATGAAAATGGAACTTTACTATAATGTCAAAACTGTAGGAATCTAGCAATCTAACGTATCGTTAGATTCAGATAAGATTGATGTAGCTTTTTCTATTTTATTTTATTGTTTTTGAACGCGCAAAGCCACTGACGATAAGAAATTCTCTATTATTTTCGGACTTAGAACCGTTATAGTTTCCATCTAATTGAATAAGAGACGGATTCGAAAACATAAGTTTTGACACAAGTTTAGACATTACATCCTAACATTTGAAATCAAGGGCTGAGATTGTAATGGAGTAAATTTTTTTAAAGTGTTCCTGAACTTTATTAAAACTACGTTATTTTAATAACTCTGAAATTTTACTCCATTGTAATCTCAACACTTGATAGAGCTGATTTCAAGGTGTAGGATAGAATGTTTAAACTTGTGTCTCCGGATCCATTCCCTTGAATGGAAAGTACAACTTATGCCATTATATACATAAATCTTCAATTGTATATAAATTTTCGGACTAAAGAGAAGAAACGTGTCACGTCATTTTGTATAATTTTTTTTGTACATCATTCAGTTGACCCCGCTACAAATTCAAAAAATTGATTTTGCGTCTGCTAACAATTGAGTTGTACAATTAGGGATGATAATTTTTCCAAAAAAATCGGGTCCCCGCCCCTGATAGTGCAGTTTTGGTGGAGGAATAAACGGGTTCAGGACGAATTGTGGAGGAGAAATTATAACTCGGGTCGGGTTTGGACCACTAAACTCCGAACTCGCCCCGATTATATATAAATAGATAAAATTACTCTTTTTTTTAATTATACCATAAATATATATATAATGATATATTTTTTATATCGTTTATAATATATATATATATATATATATATATATATATAATTAAAAAAAATTTAAATGGGGCGGGGCGATGAGTATGGGATTTTGAATTCCAATCCGTCACTGATTTGGGATGAGGGTGGGGGAGGGTTTTCTTAATCGGGGTGGGATGGGTTGGGAAGAACCCGCCCCATTGCCATCCCTATGTACAATACCCAAATGTTTTTTTTTATATTATAAATTATTTCATGATATATACTTTTATTTAGTTTTCTAAAAAGAAGGAAGCTAGATTATTGTTGACATCTAAAAAGTTTGTGATTAGACAACAAATTATTGGGTATATTATAAACAAAATGTTTGAAATCGCCTTGCTTATTATAAGAGGCACCGACACCTTTGGCAATTAAAAAACCCTTTTATTTCTTATGTAATTAATTAATAGATTAAGTATAGTAAGAAGGTTATTGCTTAATTATTGAAAGTGTGCTTCTTTCTCTACTATCATAAAAGTGTGCTCCTTTTGTATTTATACTTGTCAACTACCACAAGACAATGCCATACCAAAGCAATTATTGTAAGGCTTAATTTCACAAAACATTCCTAAACTATCGCTTTTTATTACTTTCACTCTCTTATCTAAAAAATAAATCATATTGACCCTCTTAACTATTTAATAGTATCTCTTACATTAATTCCATTACTAATATTTTTAAAATAATGATGAAAATAGATCACGTGTTATCCATGTACTTAAATTAAATGTCGTTGTGTCTAAAATATTTTTTATTTTTTTGTAAAAAATAAGTCAACGCTCTATTTAAAG
>BRYF01000001.1:4992500-4997500 GCA_030159135.1 Actinidia polygama | reverse complement strand
GGAGGCACCAATGGAACTCCTTTGAAAAGATGCAAAGTTCGATGCCAACTCCCCCTTATCAACTAGCAGCCCTCACCTTCAAGTTTCTTTTCAAAAACCCCACTCCCTAAGGCCCTCTGGTAGGCCACATAGAGCACACACCCTTATCACACCCATGCTTCCAATCTCCACCCTTGTCCACAATACTCTTCTTCTCAAGAAAAAACACACACATGTGCAGCACAACTGGAAGGGGATAAAATATCCATTTGTACTCCTGGCGAGCTCCTCCGTGTGCCACCATTGAATTGTCACTCTACAGTAAGTTCGGTCGGCCGTCTTACCACAGTAGCTCGGTCAGTGAGCTCATCCCAATAGGGTTCCTTAGCCGAGTTGCAAGGTCAGAAGGTAGCATACATAAAAAGTTTCGTTTGCCACCCATATGCTTGGGCTCGAATACCTATTATGTGATGAGCTAGCTACCAACCATACCTTAAGGGTATGATTGGGTTAGCTAAGCACTCACTGACACGGCAGTTGGCGCATCCTCACATGCGCCGAGTTGCATTATAAAAAAATGCAGACATTCACTTTCAGAGGTCAGGTCCCTCTCACTCTCTCTTTCACTCTCTCTCTAGAACAAGGGTCAAGAACTCTCTCTCTCTTGCTATCTCCTTTCTTATTTTTTCCGATCACTAACTTGACCGTCAGAGAACTGTCCCCAGAACAGGTTCGGGCGGTCCATTCCATTGTCGCTGTCTTGCACACTCGGTTGAGCACCGTTTGCGCTACCGAAAACTACTTGTCAACCACCACTTTGTTTGCATTCGATTTTCTTCAACCCTACACAACCTAAAGTCATGCAGTACCTGAGCTTGAGTGGGCTACCTATGTGACATTAAATCGTTTTATCACCACCTAAATGATTTAGGGCCGAAACCCTAACCCTAATGCACTGAGTTAGTGCTATTCTATGAGATTCAGACACACAAACATAAGTCATACCCGTTTCAACAAGAGAAATGGATTCTAGTGAGGTTTTGACACATTTGGTACAAGGGAAGCTCAACAATTGTTCATCAATGGCGGACGAACGACTGCGACAAATTCAAACTTGCAATTTTTATGTTTCAAAGGCAAATCTACATTGCGTACACTAATGATTCAAGCCAAAAACATGCATTCCAATGAGTTTTGAGAAGATTGAGACTACTTGAATGCAAAGAACACGAAGAACATGAAGAAAAGTTTGAAAAATCAAAAAATGCACTTACAGTGGTTGTTTGAAGACAACTGGTGAAGGTGAGTAGGATCGACGATGACAGAGATGCTATCGGTGACTACTGCATAACAACGATGCGACAGTGGCTGGCTCACTGGCTCGTTCTTTCTCTTTTTCTCTCTAGAATATTCGGATGTAAGGCGAATAGTAGGGGAATTTGAAGGTTTAGCTTTCCCGCCCAAACAACACCTTAGGGTAGGTGCATCGCTTCAATTTTCGTGCCCTACCGAGCTGACCGACCAACCAAAGACGGACGCGTGGCACTGAAAGGACAACTTGTAGGCACTTTCTAACTACTACAATCGAGCTACATCGGACCGAAGTACTGAGGCAACCAACTCATAACCTCTGCAGTTGTGAGTTGAGTTGATGCAAACTGGGGGCAATTGTAAGGGGATAAAATATCTATATAAATTCTTGACTGAGCTCCTCCGTGTGCCACCACCGGACTGTGCTCTGCAACAAGTTTGGTCGGCTATCTTAGCATGATAGCTCGATCAGTAAGCTCATCCCAACAGGGTTTCTTAGTCGAGCTGCGAGGTTATAGGGATACACAAAAAGCTTCATCTGCCACCCACATGCCTGAGCTCGAATACTTATGATGTGATGGGCTAGCTACCAACCACACCCTAAGGCATGATTGGGTCAGCCGCCACTTACTAACACTGCACTATAAAATGATGTAGACACTCACTCTTAGAGGTCAGGTCACTCTTACTCTCTATTCCACTTTCTCTCTCTAGAACAAGGGCCAAGAACTCTCTCTCTTGCACTCTCCTTTCTATTTTTCTCCGATCACTAATTTGATCGTCGGAGAGCTGTCTCTGGAACAACTCCGAATGATCCATTTCATTGTTGTTGTCTTGCAAGCTCGACCGAGTAGCGTTTGCGCCACCGGAAACCACTTGTTAACCATTGCTTTGTTTGCATTTGATTTCCTTCCACCCCACAAAAACCTTACTAAATGATTCCATATCTTTTATGCCCAACCCAGTCCCCTTTCGCAAACTATGTTTTGGCATATTATATAAACCTGTCATTGTTAATAGTATGGTGGGCAAGGCAACTTGTTCTGTCCATTCCTATTGACTTTAGTGGTGGATGTTTTGGGAAGGATGGTTGATAGGTTGTTCTAAGTTATGGATTGCTATAGGTAGGGTGTGTTTTTGCGTCTCATTTATAGCATACGGAGGACACCATTTTCTTTTCTTTCGGGTAGGAGTCTAAAGTGGTAAATTTGCTTTCTATACTGAGAATCTTTAAGATTTTCTCAGGTCTGTTGGCATCAACTTTGAGCAGAAGAGCAACATTTTGGCAATAATGGTCACAAACAATTAAAAGCAATCTAATTTCATTCCCATTAGGACCAAAATTCAAATAAACAAAGCTCATTCGAAACGAAAAGAAAATATCAAAATTCAACAAAAACTCACTGACATTGTCATGATCCATGTGGCGAAGAAGCTTGATCTCTCGCAGAGTCCTCTTCGCATCAGTTCTGTTATCAAAAGCATTCGTGATCTTCTTAATCGCAACATGCTCGTTCGTCTCCGAATCCAAAGGCGAACTAATTCAAACCAACAGAAAACACAAAGAAAACAAACATGAAATGCAATAATCTCGGCAGAAAATTTGTTTGGTTGATGGTTTTCGAAATTTGTTTTCTAGGAATTAAAAAAAAACACATTTTTTTTTTGAGAAAATATTAAAAAAATATCGTTAAATTCTCGAAAATTATTTTCAATAGATAATGAATAATATATGAAAGATTTGAATGTTTTTGTTATAAAAACAATTTCTAAAAAAGCAATATGCAAAATTGATATTAAAAACTGAACCAAACAGAAATCGAACTTTATAATCACATCATTAAACTAAAAAAATGAACGATCTATTTTAGAAATCAGAATTACAAAATCAAATGAAAATATCCGATCACGTGGCAACCATTGCTCTACCGATCATAATTTTCCTTTTTTTTTTTTACAGTACAGATTTGAATCACAGAGGTGGGCCTACATCATCAAGTTAGAGAAGTAGAGAGAGAAAGAGAGAGGGGATGAGAGAGAGAAAGAGGATACCAGACAATGCCGTAGGCGCCTCTGCCAACGGCCCTGATTTCGAAGACGTTGCCGAAGACATTGTATAGGACTAATCTTCCGCCGTGGGTCAGCATCATCGGAATGTTCCCGTTCCCAGACGCCACTGCCGCCTCCACACCGAGGCGTCGGACGGAGGCTGGACTGGACCGTACATGTGGGAGCCCCTACAAATGTTCCTCTCTCTTCTCTCTCCTGTTGATTTCTCTTTTGTGATTTCGGTCGAACTGATCTAAATTCTGTTATGTTAGTTTTCTTAAAAGGGTTAATTACAAAGCCACCCCTCATCTATTACGTTCTCAACTTAACACTCCTCATCTTTAAATTTGTACTGATTGAAACCCTCATCCATTAGCATTTGTCACTAACCGTCACTTTTCGTTATGTTAACAGAAAAATGTAGCCTCACAGAATTAGCTTTATTGAAGAGTTTTAAAAAAAAATGCCCAAATTTTTTTGAATATATATTTTTTAAAAAATAACTTACGAGAGAGTATTAAAATAATATTTTAAAAATCTAAAAAAAGAATTCCGTTAAAATAAATATATAAATAATTGCAGTAGAGTCCTTGATAGATGACTTAAACTTATTTAAATCCTAAGTACTTGGTTTCTCTAAAAAAAAATTTGGTTTTATTTTATTTTGCTCTTTTACCCTTATTTAAAGGGAAAATGGACTGACGATGAACACCGATAGTAACAATGTTGGAGCCAGTGACGATGATGACGGTAACGAGGTCGACAAAGGTAAAGATTATGTTAACAACCAAAGAAGAAGAAAAAAATCATGAATAATTTTTTTTTTATTCTTCCAACCAATTCTCAAAAGATTCTTGAAATAATAATAATAAAAAATTATTTTAATAAATTATCGTATTGTGCGTATTTTCTCTTTGTAACTCGTAAATAATAAATATATCATTCTACAAAACAATATAAAAAATAACAATAAATTTATCATTCTACACAGAAAAAACATATGAAAATGTATAAATTAAAATCTATAGCAATGGTAAAATATTTGAGAGTAATATGTTTAATTGAAAAACATAGTGGACATAAAATCAAATTCTTATTCATAATACATTATATTTTAAATTGAAAAACGCAGTGAGAAATTTACCATTCAAAATAGTTGAACTCACATGACCAAAATAGAATTTTTAAATGAGTCAGGATTTATTTGAAAAAAAATCAAGTCCATAGGACTTGGATATCAAAGCCCCATAAACATATTCTCTCTCTCTTAGTTGCATGAACAAAATTCTAATGTTTTATTTTTAATAATAATAATAATTATTATTATTATTTTAGTTTTGTAATTTATTTATTTATTATTAGTTTTTTTCTTTTTTCTCTTTATAATTGTTTTGATGTTTGATGTCACAGAAATAAATGGGTCCGGTCAGCACGTCACAACTCATTTGATACTTCTAGACTCCACATTATCACTTGGGTATGAGGCTCACAAATCACGTAAGTATATATATATAGTAATTCGTTTGATAATTTATAAAATGTAACTATAATTATTCAATAACAATTTATTAGCCAAAATTCAAAATATTATTAGAATTTATTCTATTTTACAATCAATTTTGAGGGTTTAAGCAATGCAAGGAAAATTTGGCCGCCTAGTT
>BRYF01000001.1:4917500-4920000 GCA_030159135.1 Actinidia polygama | reverse complement strand
CAGCTTGTGTTGTTGGATTGCTTTTTATATCCACCTTAATTACTAATATTAAATTGACTGAATTGCACTATTATTAAGTGTTCAAAGACTTAATGACTTTTGTCAACCAGATCAATGGAATAAATTTTAACATTCCAGACCATCAATTTGAGGTGAGAAACAAACACTTCTTTTTCCAATTTTAATTAAATAGCGATTTGATTTGTAGTTATTCTTATCTTTCACCAAAATCAAGTTTACCCGTACCACTACATGCCAATGTGCAATTTCTTAATATTGGCTTCAACAATCTTTAGAAGCTCTTGTTCATATTCTGTTTATAAATTAGAAAATAATAAAGACAATACAGATGTCGTGTTATTCTTTGCTGCTCTACTTTATTTCCTTTTCATTTGGGTTGGTTTAACAGCACTACACTAGCCCGAGTCTAACAATTTAAGAGGTGTTTGTTCATGTACCGATAAAGAATCACAGATCTAATTTGCAGAAAAATCCTACTAATATTAAAGAGGTATAATTTGCAAAAGTACTAGATTTTATCAGAAATATGTTTCTTAATAATGAAAATTTATATAACTGTTTTGATTTTTATCCTTTTACATGTTGGTTAGAGTGGCTTTTATCAACATCAATGCGATTCACAACGTGGCTTCTGTGGACTAGTCTTAATATCTGTCAGAAGCTAGTTTAGTCGGCTCTTGTTCCGTTCAAAAGCTAGTTTGGTGCGTGCTTGATTGTAACCTGAATATGTTGGTGAATGGTTAGACTAGGCTATACCTGGTGCTTATGCCAGTAGTTCTAACTACTGCTGTGTATTTAATATGGGTCTATCACTAACTTAAGAGGGGGAGGGGGAAGTGGTCTAAGGCTAACTCTGACAGTCAAATGTTTGGATGATCGATCCGAGCCATGGAGTTGTCTCGGGACATTTCCCGAAGTATCTCCATGTTCTCTCATGTACTAAAAAAAGAAGAAGAGAAGATAGATCCTGTTTGCAATTATTTTATTCTTGCATTGGCTTGGTTCCTAATTTGTTTGATGTGAGATATACGTTTGAAACATTTATTTTGAAGTTCCATCCAAGGAATGAGGCAGCCACAGTGTTGTTACATATTGGTCAATGAGTTCTTAGAAAAAATTGTATAATTGGCAATGGTGAAAGGTAATTATATCAGCTACAGTCATTGAGAGGCCAATTTGAGAAGTTCTCATTCCTCCAAGAATGTGAATTCCTATAGGTGAGTGTAGGAATGGGATTTTTATGTATGTGGTAATCTAGTTTCCTATTGTGAAGGCAGTGTTGGATTACTTTCCATGTCCTATAATAACTGGATATGCAGAGAAACTAGGAAACTAGGGTGAAATCCCAAAAATGCCATCCAAGCATAATATTAGATTTTTTTTATGCATGTGGTAATCTCATTTTCCATTGTGAAGGCAGGTGCTGGATGACATTCCATGTCCTACTACTGGATATACGGCGAATGCACACATTTTTTTCTCAGTACACCTAAAAAATTCAAAATTTTTATTTGTCGTCTTTACATCCCCAATAATCCCATATCTACCACCCATCCATACCCATCCTCTCTCTTACATCGTAATCTCCGGTAGAGGAGGAAACGAGGAGGGTTGGCGGCTTTGGTTGTCAAGAGGTGGGAGAAAGGTGGTTGGTTTAGGTTTCAAAATGAAGAGGTAAGGTGTCTTAGGGTTATGAGGAGGGGAGAAATTTTTGATTTCCAATTTTAGAGGTTTCTATGAATAAACTGATGGGGTGTGACTATGTTGGAAGATAAGACCATTAAAGTCATACATTTTTGTACATGAATAAGAAAAGAAAGAAAAGGCATAAATTGGATGTTGGAATGAAAAATGCTTCTCACACTTCTTTGTGCAAATTCATTTTTGTTTGTTTTTTTACATAAAATCATAAAGGGTAAATTACACTGGCCGTTCTTGAGATTTGCCTTTAATACAAGTTCTTCCCTTGTGTTCTGAAAATTACACTGATCTCCCCTGTCAGTGTTTCTAGTTTAATGGAACAAACAGATTTTGTTCAATTACGTTATTACCCTCAACTTGAATACGAAGGACCTTGACACCTTGTTGACCTCTTTCTTCATCTTCCTCCCTCCTCTCCTCTTGCACTCATTCATTACTCCCCAAACACATCTCCACTATCAACCACCATTGCAAAATCTAACCCTAAGTAGAATCATCTCTTTTACAAAAAACACATTTGTGGTGTGTTTGATTTCACATAAATTACCAAAATCACAACTTCAATTTTGGGTTTTGATTTCCAAATCTCTCTCTCTGCCAGACACAAGAATCAAACCTATCAAACAAACTATCAAAATCAAAGCTTCAATTTGGAGTTTGATTCCCCTCCCCCGTGTGTGCGTATGAGAGCCAAACACAAAAACTATTGATTTCAAACAAACTACCAAAATCAAAGCTTTAATTTGGGTTTTGATTTCTCTCTCTCTCTCTCTCTGCC
>BRYF01000001.1:4875000-4877500 GCA_030159135.1 Actinidia polygama | reverse complement strand
AAAAATTATTGTAACTTGTTTGGACCCGATGCAAACCCATTTTATTGTTCTGTCTTCTAAATTTTAATTATATTTAACAATTTACTTTTATTTATTATATAATTGTCTTTTTAAACTTAGTATATTATTAATATTATGTAATACGTAATAAAAATATTTTCAAGCATTCGAATTGTTTAAATACTATTAGTAACTTGTTTGGACCCGATGCAAACCCATTTTATTGTTCGGTCTTCTAAATTTTAATTATATTTAACAATTTACTTTTATTTATTATATAATTGTCTTTTTAAACTTAGTATATTATTAATATTATGTAATACGTAATAAAAATATTTTCAAGCATTCGAATTGTTTAAATACTATTAGTAATCTATAATAGTAAATCTTCATATTTTTTACACAAAATAATTAATATATTAGTTATTCAGACTGGATCGAACCGGGTTTATATTTCAAGCCCATTTTTATATGGGATTGGATTTGAGAATTTAATTTGTGAACGGACCTATCCCAATAAGTTAAAATAGTAAATCTAAAAATCTTAGAAAAATGGGATGTACGGACCATCGACCTATTCCGGTCAAAATTACCCCACACTCCATCGGCTGGAGTTCTCATGCCCAATCCCGAGCGGCGGAAAGCGATTTTATGCCAATTT
Source organism: Actinidia polygama (assembly GCA_030159135.1). Classification (NCBI taxonomy): domain Eukaryota; kingdom Viridiplantae; phylum Streptophyta; class Magnoliopsida; order Ericales; family Actinidiaceae; genus Actinidia; species Actinidia polygama. The sequence goes on along the minus strand of BRYF01000001.1, from coordinate 4,876,839 downwards.
CTTTCCCCATCTTATTAATCTCCAACTTGCCTTGGAGAATAAAATGGAACTGCTGGAGAAAATATTTTTTCTAAAAAAAGACAAAAATTCTGATTCAATGAACCTGGACCGGAATCCAATTCTATCAGAAAATTTTAACTCATGTCACCCCAACCATGTGGCTCTCGTGGGCCCGTATAGTCATTTATAGATTGGCGTGATAAGGGTAAAATTTTTATATATAGTAAGAGTAAAATTTATTTTACTAAAATAAAGTAAGGGTAAAATATATAATTATCCATCTAAAATTATAGATTGGGGTATGACACGAACTCTCTCGCTCTTTTTATCCATCTACTCTTTTCACTCCCATGTTTTTTATGGATTGGATAGGTATTTAATTTTTTGGATAGGTATTTTTTAAATTTTTGGTCAAAATAAAGGGCATATTTGGCATAAAAATATAGAATCAGTCACATGGGGGTCATGTAACTAAGTTTTAACTAAATTTTGGATGATGTACTAATGAAAGGGCGTGAAAGTGATAACTTTCAATAATTAAGGGGTGTAAATGAGCTATTTTTTAAATGAAGGAATAAAAGTGATAAAAAATAATAATTTAGGGGGTATTTATATAATTAAGCCTCTTTCAAAGATACAATTAGATGTAGCCCTATCAATATATAAGATGAACGACACAAGTTTTGACACAATTTTAGATATTTCATCTTAGCCCTTGAAATCAGCCCTATCAAAGGTTGAGATTACTTTTCAGAATTATTAAAACGACGTAGTTTTAATAAACTTCAAGAACACTTTAGAAAAATTTACTACATTGTAATCTCAGCCCTTGATTTCAAGGGTTAGGATGTAGTGTCTAAAATTGTATCAAAATTTATGTCCCCGGATCCGTCTCCACACATATATATATATATATATATATATATATAAATCAACATAATTAAAATAGAATAATAAAAAAGACATGTCCTACCTCTACTATTTTTTCACATGAAAATATTTTTGGGTTGGGTGAGTTAGCAAAGAATAAAATTTCTATCCCAAAATATACTCCTCGCGACATTGCACTCGTACTCGTTCGGTGATGTGTCTACGCACTCCAAATTTGTATTTAGGTATTTTTCAGTTAAAAACGTACTCCTCGCCAAACATTTTTTGTTGACTTATCGAAATTATTTCCTATTATTACAAAAACAAAGAGTTTCTAGTTGGAATTTAAATATTTTCTTATTCATTAAAAAATATAAATATGTACAATTATTATTAATTAATCATTTGAATCTCCAAGGTTTGTAAAAGCTAGCTGGACCTTGGCCAATTTGAAGTAGTAGTTGGCAAGAATGAGATAATATTAAGAATTTGTAATATTGTATTATTAAAAATATGATAAATTATTATTTTGGGAGGAAATATAATTAGAGCTTCATTGGTTACAAGAAAGAAACATATCTAATGAAATTATTTTTTGTGTCAACTACTGGCGACACAAAAGAATGTGTCAAACTTGAATTTTTCACTAAAAATCCCAAACACCATTACCTATAAAGGCTCCGTTTGGTAATGTTTAAAAGTTAAATTTTTTTTTTAAATTTGTTATCAAAAAAGTTAATATTTTTTATTTTTTGGGCTTGACTTTAGCTAAAAATAAGCAAAAAATAAATAAAAATAAAAAAATTAATTGTGACTGCCTTTTTTTACTTATAAGCTTAAAAAAAGTCATCTGAAAAGCTGAAAAAAGCTGGTTCCTAACGGAGCCAAAGACAAAGTAATAGTGAAAGAATAAGAGACAAAAGTAATATATTTTTTTATAATTTGGTATCCGGTTAATATAAAAATTGA
>BRYF01000001.1:4775000-4777500 GCA_030159135.1 Actinidia polygama | reverse complement strand
ATAATCACAGCAATATAAGACAATTCTATTCATAACAATAATGTGTTGTTTTGGGTTTCAAGAAAAAAAATGTTTTTTTTTTCAATATAGATTCAGAAAATCCTTAATCTGAAAATATTCTATAGAATACTGAATTTATAATACATTACAAAGCAGTTTTAGAACCAGTTCTCGGTATCATTCCTGCATCTCAAATATTAGTACCCGAACATAAATTATTTTTTGAAATTCAATTGCCGAAATCAGGATCTTTCTTAAGTTTGTTAAAAACAGTACGGCAAGTATAGAATTCTTTATTGATAGCAATTGTATATAAAATAAAACTGAATTTATAATAACAAACCAGAAAGTAGGAATGAGATACAAATAGAATTACTAGCCGAATCCTACAAATATAGTCTCCTTAAAAAGGTTCACCGTCTACCAAGGGTGTTGTAAATCTTGCGGGCATCTTTCTCCCTGGATAAAATGGCTAGACAGTGGAACACCACCGAAGTAAGCCTTAGCAAACTGAATCTATGTCTATCTCTCTCAAAATCGAAAAAATCAGAACTATTAAAATTGTGTAAACTCTACGTGCTCTAATCAAAAGCCTGGACTCTTTTTATAGAAAAAGAAAGACTAGAGTCCTAGTCCCTATTAAATTATAAAAAAGAAGAATCATAATTAGAACTATGATGGGATGATTTCATCTTCAAAAAGAATTTTCATAATTGACCTCTACAAGTAAAAGATCTATCAATATCAAATTTCATTCATGCCAAAATTCTAACATGTCTTTAGATGGGCTTGGGGTAGGTGTTGTGAAGGGACGACATTGTGTTCATTTGGTAGCGCCCATCGAGTAGATTATTTGTGCAAAAATTAAATTACTCACTTGGAGCGAATTGTTCAGTTGATAAGGCCCATTGAGAAGATTATTTATACAAAAATTAGATTGGTTGGCCATCGATAGCCATAAAAACTTATCACATTTATCTTGTAAAAAATGGATGGCAAGAATGATCGATTTTGAAAATCAGGGGTAGCCCAAGCCTATTAAAGGCCTAAGATGAAACCACAAATTGAGGCTTTTTGTTTACATTTAAATACCAATTGTTAATATTTACATTGCCATTTTTTATTCTTCAAAATTTATTTTTACTCATTTTCATTTATAGTAACTAAAATTTTAAAAAATTGGGCAATTGTAGTCCGAATAAGTTTTTTTTTTTTTTTTTGGTCTTAAGTAAATAAATTTTTAGTTGAGCATTTGGAAAGCACTTGGCTTCTCTGAAGTTCAATGACTGGATTGCATTGATGTAGTCAAATATTTTAGATTTTATTTTTGGCTTATTTTGATGATTCAAATTGTTCATATTTTAAACTTTGTCGTAAAAATTAGTATTGTAAAAAATTACATTCATCAAAATTAGTTCAATATCCGTTCAGACTTGATTTATGACTTAATAAATGAGTGACAAATATAATTATACCAATTTATCTTGATTTAAATTGATATAATTGACCATTCATGCATATCCGATCAATATAATTTTTTTACGGTATTAAAATTCTCGATGTGGTCTACAATATGAAAGGTTTGGATCATTAAAATAGACCCAAAACAAAACCCAAAATACTTGGACGAACAAAAATATGATCCTTTGGGAAAAAGAAATCTTTTAATTTTTCATAGCATAATATATAATATTATTTAACATCTTTTACTTTTTATTTTCCTCGTTGTTGATTAATATTGGATAAGTAATACTTTTTGGCCTCCGTAAAATAGTGTTTTTTTTTGGCACATTGGAATACTTGGACAAGGAGGCTTTTTTTCTGAGTATTTAGGCCACGTTACGGCTAGTTTTTTGTGGTGATTTTTGGCTAAATAATCTTTATTTTTTGTCTATTTTGGGTGAGTTTATAAGAGTTTATTAGGTAAATAGTCTAATTATTTTAACTACCCCAAACAACAAAAGTGATTTTTTTTCCTACTCGACTTTTTTAATTCAAAAGTGGAAAAACGGTTTTGTTTGATTCAGTTTTCAAAATTAATTTTGTGGAATCTTAATTTTATCAGAAATTATTTTTTGAGAAAAAAAATATTCATCATTTTTATACCTTTTTTTTATCGATGTTTGAGAATTTAAAGATATCTTTTTAATATTTTCCAAAAAATACATTCATTTGTCAAATATTTTCAGAAAATAAATTTCAAAAACCATCAAATCAAATAGATTTTTCTAAAAAACTAATTTCGAAAACTGAATCAAACAGAATTTCAGTTTTGGGTGACATGGGTTAGCAATTAAAATATAAATTTATAATTTTACTCCTTTTGGGAATGAAATTTCGTTATGGGAAGAATGTTGTGAACGTTCTTTATAAATTTTTACGAAGAAAGATAAAATGTGTCATCACAAGGTGTATAAAATGTTGTGCTCAAAAATCAAATCACTAATTGTTGAGTAAAACACATGTTACCCTATCATATTCAGATTAATCACACATACAA
>BRYF01000001.1:4755000-4757500 GCA_030159135.1 Actinidia polygama | reverse complement strand
GGCAATTTATAGTGAAAATTAGGAGTTGGTTCCCTCTTTTTCTATTTATAGTGAAAATAGAAAAAGGATTGGGTCCCTCAAATAATGGTACATGTCACTCAAGTATAAAAATTCGTCCAAAAATATAATAGACATTACCAATTGGACTGATTAGGAGAGAAAATCATAATATGAAGTCAAGATCGCCGAATATAAAAATATAGAGACCAAAATCATGAATGGGTAAAAATACAAGTAGCATTTTGCAATTTATACTTTTTAGAAATTTATTTGATTCGTGGTATTCATAACTTTTTTTTTGGAAGTCATTGTTTGTTTTGGAAAAGAAAAAAAAAGACTTATTTTTAATATTGTAGAAGTATTCTGAAAATTACTACCAAATAGAAAACATAAAACATAATAAAGAAAAATAAATACTAAGAAACCTACACCACACCAAAATTAAAGTTAACGATATTTAATTTTAATATTTTAAAATTAAAAAAATTAAAAACCCAAGTTTTTCTTTATCATTAACATTTTTCTGACTAAAATATAATTAAAGTTAACGATATTTAATTTTAATATTTTAAAATAAAAAAATTAAAAACCAAACTTTTTCTTTATCTTTAACATTTTTCTGACTAAAATCTAATTAAAGTTAACGATATTTAATTTTAATATTTTAAAATAAAAAAATTAAAAACCCAACTTTTTCTTTATCTTTAATATTTTTCTGACTAAAATCTCGATCCAAACACAGTCTAACTAGAAGTGATAGCAAGGTTTCATTCATTATGAATATTTGTTTTATGTTATTAGTATATTATTTCAAGAACTTCCCTCTAGACTACGGCATTACCTTGGTCCTTGACAATTACTTACATAATTTTTTAGGCATTGAGGTGAGGTTTTCCTAAGTTTTAACAATACAAGTTAAGAGGATAAGGTCCTATTTTGTTTTTTTATTGTTTCACAGGTCCTTTTCCTTCTTGGCTGGCCTGTTCAAATACTTTAACATTGTAGTGGTCCTATTAGCCCCCTTGGAATCAGTTTTTTTTAGCTTTTCGGTTGGCATTTTTTAAGCTTATAAGCAAAAAAATCAATTAGAATTTGCTTTTTTACTTTTTTTTAACTAAAGTAAAGCTAGAAAAATAAAAAAGTCAAAAAATCTTAATTTTTTTTTTATAACGAACTTAAAAAAAACTTGACTTTTAAGCATTACCCAACGAAACCTTTGATTACCTTACCAGCCAACCACTTGTCATAGAGAGGGAGATTGAATGCATGAGAGTCTTCTTCTTAAAATTCTGATTTGAAGTGGGTAATATATCCGTCGCTTTACGATGATATAGAAGTTATTTTTGAGACTCGAACTTGCTATATAAGGAACGGTATCAATTGAGTCAGATCGTCCTTTCAATTACCATAAATATATAATTAAATATGTTGTATACACGTAATCATTTTTTAGTACATGACAAAGTCATAATTTGTAAGGGGTTGTAATTGTCGTAAAACAATAACTCTTAATTTGACTAATAAATTTTTAATAAATTCCTAAAACTTCGTTTGGGATAAATCTGTTTAGTTAATTTAATTATTTTGGTTTTTAAATTGTTCGCCTTTAGTTAATTTCTTTTTTTTTTTAACCTTCTTAGATAATTTTTCAAATCAGATCAAAAGTTTTACCTTTCCAAATTCGTCTTTCAAGGAGCCGAACCAAAAGTAAAATAAATTTTGATCAAAATAGTACAAAAAGAGTTTACGAAAAATTAAAAAAAATCAAAATCAAAGACTCATTGCTCAAATGCTTACATTTATTCACGTACAATCTCGTCTTGCATATATGAAATTAAATACAGATTAAATGAAATAAAGTATTGTACGTAACACGTACTGAATAATTAAGTTGTTTAATAATAAGCATAATGTGTTTTTTTTTACCATGATAACAATAATTTTAAGATATCGTGAGATTTAGATTATATCAAATTGGACGATTAACTATATAAGAAGTGTTAGAAAAATAATTTAGAGATTTTTATCATTTGTGAATCAAACTCATATTCTGAAAATGCAAATCCAAAAATAAAACTCCAGAAGAAAGTTACGTTGTATTATGATTTAATGGTCTCGAAAGGTTAGATATTCTAACTTTTTCATTCTTATTTCAGTTTTTCTCACCAAATGCTTGATCCAAAATACAGTTTTAATGAATATATATATTTTTTATTTCCTATAGACAATTAATGTGAATTAACGTAAACTTGTGTGTGTTAACATAGTTTAACTTAAGATTAAATTAAAGGTGAAAAGAAAATCTCCAACTCCGACAATACGAACCTTCATATAGCCTAGGTACATGTAATGTGGTCAAAATTTGTACCGTTATTGTGGAACATGTCAGAAGACAATATTATTGTTACGGAGCGACTAACGAAACGCGTACTAACGTAGCAGGAAATTTCGACTACCCGGCTGCGACAAGGATTCTAAGTGGAAATCTCATTCTCATTTA
>BRYF01000001.1:4745000-4752500 GCA_030159135.1 Actinidia polygama | reverse complement strand
AATTTTTTTAGTTATTGTTATAAGATTTTTTTTATAAATTATATTTGTATGTTAAGTAAATTTTATGAATTTTTATGATTCTTTTATGAATTCTAATTAATATAATCATAAAATTTTTATGAAAAAATTATGGTTATGTTACGAATCAAAATTGATTTTATGAGAATTTGTGTTGACTTATTTTTATAAATTTTATTGGTTTTGTTATAAACTGTTAAGGTTTAATTATGAACAGTTATGGTCATTGTTGTGAATTAATGTGACTTTAAACAATGAATTAGTTCACTTTAAAGCATTAATTGCCTATAGAGCCCACTAATTATAGTTTGCTTTTATGAATCTTATTAGTGTTTTTATGAATTGATTTGTTTTATTTATGAATGGTTGTGACTATTGTTATAAATTAATGTGACTTTAAATAATAAATTAGTCACTTCAAACCATTAATTGTCGTGGAGGCCACCAATTAATGTAGGATATAATTGTATTTATGAATTTTATTAGTTTGGTTATGGATTGTATTAATTTTATTATGAATTTTTGTGGTCATTGTTATGAGATGTTTTATTATAAATTATATTGGTATGTTTGGTAAATTTTATGAATTTTTATGATTCGTTTATGAATTTTTATACATATAATCATTAATATTTTACAAATTTTTGTGGACATGTTATAAATCAAATATTATTTTTCTAAAATTTTGTGATTAAATTATATTTTAATTAGTTGACATACAAAATTACATGTTTGATCGATAAAATTTGATGACGTGATGCAATCTCAATCAAATAATAAATACAAATGGTATATTGTAGCATCCCTTAATTTTGAAGACATGTGTGTAAGAAAAAGTGGTGGTTTTGTCAACACTATCATCACATCAAAGACTTATTGTGCACTACCATAGCGAGTGTCTGTTGTTTGTATCTGAAGTTGGGTGAAACACTGACCTCAACTGAGGTTCGGAGTTAAAACACAAAATATTCCTAAGGTTTGAAATTTGTAATAGATTCTCATATTTTACACTAACCACCTCTGAAGTTATGGGTTAATACACAAAGCACTCCTGATATCAAATCAACATCCTTTATAAAAAAGACAAAAAGAAGTAACTTTATCATGAGTGCTTTGTGTATTAACTCATAATTTCATGGGTGGTCAGTGTAAAATGAGAAAATCTGTTATAAGTTTCAAAGCTCAGGGGAGGTCATTGTACTTTATTAAATATCAAGGGTACTTTGTGTATTAATCTGGAACCTCAGAAAAGGTCAGTGTAATTTACCCTATGAAGTTTTGTGAAAATTGATTATCCAAAAGTAAAAATTAAAATGCATTAAAAATGAGTTTTCCAAAAAATAATTTATTTTTAATTTTTTTAAAGTTATTTCTAGCTGAAACACAAAATAAAAAATAAAAATAAATTGTAGCTTATAAGTTGCGCTAAACACCAGTACTCTTGAGTAATTAAAGACGACAAATGCTAACGAGTAGCCCCGCAGACGTGTTGGTTAAGAATTTTTTAAATACTTGTACTTTACATTGAGACAGTTGAACAATAATGTATATGTATTTTATGCATTCTTATTCAATACCATAGGGATACTTGTTAGCAAAATCGAATGAAAAATGGTTAATACTGATATGAACAAATCCTAGATTCTAATTTTAAAGTGTAAAATGATATTTAAATCTTATTAAGAAAATTTTTCTACAAATATAATTTTTTATTAGTACAACAATATTCAAATTTGATTTTTTTATAACTATTTTATGAGATGGAGTTAAAAATTAACAATTTTATAAAATATTATTTAAACTTGTACATAATAGCTGGTCCAAATAAAAATAATTAAGGGGTGCCATCTTTGTTGGTTATGAAATTATCTTAGTATAAAGTTTGACGTTTATTTTAAATTTTGGAGATGCGACTGCCCATTGGATCCCTCTCTCCTTATTAAGTTAACGAAAATGTCTCTTTTTCAAAAAAGGAAAGTTAAAGAAAATGATAAAATGATGAATATTTCTATGTATACATGTAAACCTTCTAAATACGTTTTTCTCGCAAAGAGTGAGTTATACAACACGTGGACTTTACTGTAAAACCCACATCTTATAAAAAAAATCCGTATTTAGAATTGTGTTACTCGTAAATTGTGTATATGTCTTTCTCTCTAAAAACAATACTAAGGTTTTTCGTGTACCTTTAACACAATACAAAATACTTCTATGAATACGTCCGATTGAATCATTTTAACAACCTAATTCATTTTTAACCCGCGGATTTGTCACCTCTATTATTAACTAATGAAACCTTTCTTTGTACGAGACAATGTAAGTGAAAGTTGTCATTATATACAAGTACTTGTTTAAAGTCGCTGCTACTGGATTTGACCTTGTAACAGTAGAGGCTTAATGATGAGATCCTCATTCTCAAAGGAATATATTTTAAACTTATATATAACTTCTTTTATTTAAAAACTTACTGTAATTAAGAAGAGGTTATATATATATTAGACTTTTTTATTTGAATTTTAACTTTTTCACTAGCTTATAATTTTAGTTTTTTTTTTTTAAAAGATCAAAACTACCCTCATTCTAAAAGTTAGTAACCTATATAAGGTATATATAAAATTTAAGATCCAAATACAACCTAATAATTCCATATTTTTGTAAAATTATAAATTGGCATATAAAACCATCTCTATTTTATGGATGGAATTGAAATGCAATAACAGCACGACAAATGATTGGCAACTATTAAAAAACCTTTTCAATTATTTTTAATTGAAAATTGTGGGGTAGTGAGCTTCAGAGAAAAATGAAATCGATGATAGACACTCATGGTGGTTCTATGCGACGAAGGTGGCCGCAACCAATCAATTAGTAATGTCCTAGCTGCAGCACAAAGGCAATGAGATCGGCCGTTATAACTATTTCTGGGAAACGGCTCTCCGACGGTCAAGTTAGAAGACCGGAGAACGTAGAGAGAGAGAGAGAGAGAGAGAGAGCGTGTGTGTGTGTGTGTATTGTATTAGCTGAGAGTGTGTACATTTTCGAGAATAGAAGTCCTCTTTATATAGCATAGTTTAGCGCGTATCTCAACACGCCAACTGCTGTGTCAGTAGATATGTGACTGACCCAACCATACATCTGCAACTTAGTTGGTAGCACGTTTTTCATATTGTAGATGTCGTGTTCCAAGTATGGGGGTTGTCAGAAGCAACTTCGCCGTACAAGTTATCCTATGTCCCCTAACATACCTCGGGATTGCTACCAACTATTGTCTCTTGACCAACCTTTGGCACGGACGATCCATTGAGCTTGTTGTACAACGACAACTCGGTTATGACACAAATCCTCAATCTAGAACATGTCAATGCTTGATGGTGTTTTGACTGAGCTCCGAAGAGTGTTGTCCCCCCACCTCACTTCGCAATGGTTCCTCCGGAGGTTGCTCCTTCCTTGGTGGAGTCCGAACTTGTAGTCGTCCATTTTATTTTCTTACAAAAATAAAAATTTATTGACGTCACCCTTTTAGAACCATTGATAATGTACTTTCTTATGATTATTTGGTGGTTAAGGCATGCTTCAATTAAAAAATTTCATCCATAATGTCGCCAAATCTTCATCAACAAGAAAAATCAATACTTGCTATATGGTGATGGGGTGATGGGCTTCCCCATCTGATCCATTGTATGAAGAAGACATATTGGTTATTTGAAAGAACTTTCTACCTACCAATTTTGGAAACATGTCCCCAAGGTTTAAAGTTTGGTTTTGATGGAAAACGAAAGAGGAAAAAACATGATTGGAGGCAGAAAATGTAGTGAGAGTTGGTGGCTGACAAGAAAAAGGAAACATATATATTTGAGTGTGGGAGTGACATTAGTAGTTAGAAGAACAACCTGGCTAATTATTTGAGATATATTTATTTAATATTTGATTTAGAGTGGAGTATAAGTAAGATATGTGTCTGGATATAGAAAGTTTATGCTATCTAGGGTTGTTAACCTACTTACCTAATTAATTTCCTTTGGACTTAATGGGGTGTTAGGAAGTTCAAGTCAAGTGTTAATTAAAGGGAATTAGAAAAACTAAAAGGCTGTGTTTTGTTGTTGTTTAATTTTCATAACATTTTTGAGAAACTCTTTCTAAAAATAAAATTACTCAATTGTTTTTATGACTTATTCACTGTTGAGCAAAAATAATTTTCGAGAATTAGGAAACATCGTTTAATTTTTCCATATAAATAGTTTAGTTCTCCTAAAAAAACAAAAATAAGCTTCACAAATAAATTTTGAAGATCGTCAACAAAAGAAGTTTACAGTGTTTTTGTCACTAAAGGACACTTGCTGCCTCTCATTGTCCTCCGTAATCCTCAGGTGGCTGCTCGTGGTCTTGAGGGAGTGCTCATTAGCCATGGTGGTTGGCTGACAAAAACAGAGTTCCGCTATTTCTCTTTCTACAGTTCTAAAACAGGATAGAGACAAGCAGAATGGAAATAATACTACAAGCGAGTTTGTAAAAGCGTGTGTGACATTGAACTTTATTTATTGACAAGTTTCGGCTTGAAAAACTAGAATGAAAGATTTATAGATAAAATGTGTAAGAGCAGTCTTTTGCATTCTCTCCCCTTCATCATATTCCTCCCCTCCACCAACTTCCAAACACACACACACACACCACCATCCCCAACTCCAGGGATTGAACCGGGGGTGGGTGGGTGGATGGGGGAGCTGGGGGCGACCATCACCTCAAAATTTCCAAAAGAACTCCAGTTTTATAGTAGTATTAGCTTCTGAAATATTAAAATCATATAAGTCTATCACTCCAAAATTAAAATTAATATTGTATTTCCTACGTAGATTACAAAATTTATGTTTTTCACGTACATTCACCTCTCCAATGTCAAAACCCTCGGTCCGTCTGTCACTGCCCAACTCCAATACTATATCCCGATTCTAAACTTCGTAGAATCGCATATTCAACCATCAAATCAATCAATAAATAAAAAACTAAAATGCAAAACTGATATAGATGGGCCCATAACCCATTTCAATTTGCACTCAAAATGAGTCAATGATCACATACAATTGGGTCCTAACTGTGTTCTTCTAAGAAACAATCGAAGCACAAGATACACGGAAACAAAAATTAGGTGTACATTATGATTTTCAAGCTCGTTGTCTTTCATCTAGAATAAGTTCGAACAACAGAATCAAGCTAATTCATTTTAAAGCGAATCTGAACAACAAAAATATACATATATTGATATATATACGCATGCAAATTGGAGATAAATATGTGTACAGATGCTATACGAACATAGAGAGAGAGGTCAGGGAACAAACCTCTTTAATTTGAAGAGGTATTTTCTCGGACGTCACTGCAGAGTGCAGAGGGGTTGGATCTCATCCGACTGTAACGGTTTCAGTCACCGGATCCCCTATTTTCTGGTGTCGGTTGACGGAATCAGTGAACGCTACCACGAGGGGGCGGATGGAGTAAGGAGCAAGTGGGTCAAATTAACCCACTTCAAAAAAAAAAATAGTCTACAAAAAAAATTAATAGAAAAAAAATACATTATTTTGATTCCACTAAAAAAAATAATTACACTATTATCTTATAATTATATATAATTTTATAATTTTGACCCCACTAAAATAATATTCTGGCTCTACCCCTGCCCCCACCCTCATCCCCACCGGAGCCGTACATGTCGAGATCCAGGTATGTACACATCCAAAAATGTATACAGAGAGAAGCAGATACAATGTGAGATTTTTTTTAGAGACTCAATATAAGGTTCATGCGACTAATTTTTAAATACATTTAATCTATATCAACAAAATTTTAAAATCAAAATTTATTTTTCACCACTCTTCGACAAAAGTATTCATGTACTCTCTATACTCATTTCTATTTCTTACTGCACTTCCATCATTTCTACCTTCTCTGGTAACAACCATCAGCAGTTGGAGACTCTTCGACGAACTTTCAACAAACTTTTGCCGGCCGTTGGTGGTGATTGCCGAAGAGAATAAGAATGGTTGTGGAAAAGAAGTCGTTGGAGTTGTTTTGATCAAACGATAAAAACGAAAAAAGTCAAAAATCAAAACAAAAAAAATAGGCCAAACCGGTCCTAATTCTATGAGCATTTTCAAGGATCAGGGAGATGAGCCAATTGTTGCCCGTTAGTGAATGATATTTAAATTTGATCAAAAGTTTTATATTTTCGTATTTTTCTTATTAAGATAAATCAATTTTTTTTATAAATATTCAAAAAGTGAAAACAAATTATTAGTGATGAGAAGTTGGTTTCGATGTATGTTTCAACCAGGGCCGACTCTAGGGTAAGCCCAACAAGTCATTGGGCTTGGGCAACCCCAGACCAGGGCAACCATCAAGCCCCCAGATTTTTTTTGATAATGCATTAATAGTAAGAGGACAACTATATTGGGATCGGATTGGGGCAACCCATATATCGGGACCGACCCTGATTTCAGCTAGCGTGAAAACGGAAACATGTGAGGCGTTTTTTGATCTCGTGTTTAAGAGACAAAATATGTAGAGGCTTCATATTAAAAATTCGGTTAAAGCTCCATAATTTTCTATCCTGCCCTGCGCACTCTTATCTGGTTGCAGTATACCTAAAAAATTTAATTTGGTTCCCAACATTAAAGGTGTTCCTAGAATGCAATTATACTGGTGAACACTACTCATCTTGTGACCTTGCGAACGCTATAGTAGGATAAATAGTAGGTTTCCCTTGCTTTAGTGGTGGCCATGTATCTTGAATATATAGGACTTGGATTCATGATGGAATGGGTCGAAGCCCGAACTCAAGCCCGAGTGATTCCCTCGCCAACTCTCATGCTTAACGCACCTAACCCTCAGGGGCCATACAAACCTACAGGGTCCCATTTTTCTCTCTTATGTGAAAACAAGTCTGTGATGCTCTGCAGCAGATGCAATACAATAAAGACTAGTTGATCAAAGAAAAAACCAGCACCAATTGAAACAAGTCTGTGGTAGTTCAAAAGCCGAAAACGGATTCCCTCATCTCAACCCAGGCAGTGTTGATTTAATCCGGGTTCCTTTCCACCACCACCCTTAAAAAAGGTGAGTTTCCTGGGTCAATTATCACATCACGGTGGACCCCCTCGAGAGCTGGGTTGTTAAAATAGATATTCCAATGCCAAAGTCGAGTTAGCCCCGGACTAGACTACTACTTGCGTAGACCAATGCTCTATTTACTGCCTTTCGTTACAGATCTCAAATACAGGAAAGTAAAGGTAGTCTTGCTTTCATTGAAAGCATGCCTTATTTTGGTTTTCACTAAGTGTGAAAGTCCCCGTAGATTTGGGTTCGATCCTTTTAGAGCTTTCCTTCCTTGCAAGCATGGGGCAAAGCTTCTAGCCAGGGGAAACGATAGGGGGTCTGCATTTGTTTCATCCCATTTTATTTGGGCGAGAGGGAGGCTGTGAGTCACCTGGG
>BRYF01000001.1:4702500-4705000 GCA_030159135.1 Actinidia polygama | reverse complement strand
TGTTATTTTGTAAGGTAAAATGATAAGATCGTTCATGAAAAAAAACTAGGTTCATCGAAAATTAATACTTACACGATCGAATTTCATTTGTCTTAAGATGTCGCATCATTTGGATACAGGGGCGGCGCCAGGTAGGCTCTGATGGGGTCAGTTGACCCCATCAACCTCTGAAAAATGTTTAATTTTTTTTTTTTTAGTGTTAAAATGTTCAAAAATTTTTTTTTTAGTGTTATATATCTATTTTAAAAAGAATTGAACCCGTAAAAGAAATATAAAGTGTACATGACACCATTAACAAAAATTTCTGGAGCCTCCACTGTTTGGATACTCAACAAAAATATCTGATGATGTAAATATTAATGCCCTATCAACGTGATTTTTCTATAGATGATCACCTCATTATAGGGGCGGTTGGAGGCAACAACTACTTTAACATTTCTAATAAAACCGAGTTTTATAGGAATATTCGCTATCAATATTGAAGATTATATAAGTTTGCCTTCCAAGATTTAAGTTGATAATTCGGCCATGTCTCAGAGGACCCACAACTTGCCAACTTCACTATAAAATTTAAATTCCCAATTTTTTTAACTCGGCTACTATATATATATATATATATATATATATATATATATATATATATATATATATAACCCACACTATCTAGTGTCTATAAAATCCAATACTCACTGAATTAATCTGAAATGCAAATGTATTACTTGAATTTCAATTTGAGTAAATTTCAGAACATCCAACTCCATGGTTGGTAGAGTAGAGAGGTGCTGGTGCAGGGTTCAATCCCCCAACTTGAATATACAAACGCCTATATGATTTATTTAACATGCTTAGAATATGTGGGGATTTTTAGAATATTGGGCAACCATTTTGCCATTGTAGCCCACTGGGTTCTAGCTATTTGTAACTGGTCTGAGCCAATAGATGAGATCTGTATTATATACTTGAAAGAGGAGTTTCAATCATTCGTCCTTCTTACATGGTGTTTTTGATAAACAGTCAAGAAAATAGCTCGTCAAATGAATTGTTTCAATTTTTTCTGTTTTCTGTTTCCGAAAATAGAAAACAGTTTTCTCGGCATTACAGCCTAAGAATGAGAAACAGATTGCAGAAAGGGAAATGAAACTTGGTTTCGTTGTTTTAAAGATTAGAAGGGTGAGTGATATGGGAACCACCTAAAAAAGCATATATAAATGCATTCGTGTTTATCTTTTTATGCTTTAAATTAATTTAATATTTATTATAAATGTTTGTTTTTAATAAAAATCGTAATTTTTTGAACGTGTTCATTGAGATCTATTAAATAAGATTAAGATGAAATACCAAATTATGTAAAATAAAAAGAGTGCAGATTTTAGTACAATTAGTACAAATGTGAAAATTTAGTATAATTGGTTCAAGTGTGTAAATTTTGGTCCAATTATACAAATTTTATTCCAAATTTAGCACAAATTTTGATTCAAATTTAAAATTTTGTTGTAACTGTTCAAAATTTGGTCAAATTGTACAATTTTTTTGAAAAAATTATAGCAAATAAATTAATATAAATTTTGTTGTAAAAAAATTGTTTGTAATAAAAATTATATGTTTGGAACATTTTAGATCTATTAAATAATATTCATATTGAATATAAAATTATGTAAAATAAAAAATATGCATTTTTTAGTAAAATTGGTATAAATGTACAAATTTGGTACAATTGATACAAGCGCGCAAATTTTAGTTCAATTGTGTAAATTGTGGTCTAAAATCTGTGCAATGTTTAGCACATTTAGGTAAATTTTTGTCCAAGTCTGTAAATTGTTTTACAAATGTGCAAGTTTTGGTCTATATTTTATGTAAAAAAATATTAAATTGGTGTAAATTTTAATACATTTTGTACAATTTTTTTTTTAAAAATTGGAGCACATATTCAAAAATTGGTGCAAGAGTCAAATTTTGGTACAAAAGTGTAAATTTTGCAACAAATGTGCAAATTTGAGAATGTCGAGGCATCAGTAACGCACTTTGAAAAAATGACCATATCTTTTTGTAAATAATTCGAAATTGTGCACTGTTTGATTTTTTTGAAACTAGACTAATAGATATTTCTAAATATGAAAATTATTTATTTTATTTATTTCTGAGTGAAAACATTATTTGGATTGAAATTGCCATAAAATCAAGTTCTCATATTTGTATTTTTTTCTTGTGAGACACTTTGAAAAAACGACCATATCTTTTATTATACAACTTCAAACTATGCACCATTTAATTTTTTTGAAAGTAGGCTCATGGATATATTTATATGTGAACCTTGTATTTTATTTATTTCTGAGTGAAGAAAGTTTTTAGGTTGAAGTTACCTTAAAATCTAGTTCGCGAGTTTGTGCAGTCCCTTGTGACAAGCTTTGAAAATATGACTATATCTTTTAGTAGACAATTTGAAATTGTACATCATTTAATTTTTTTGAAACTAGACTAATAGAAATTTTTAAATATATCA
>BRYF01000001.1:4670000-4672500 GCA_030159135.1 Actinidia polygama | reverse complement strand
GTGATGCAAAGCAAGGGCCCTCTTGGCATCCAGTACCACAATAGGCTTCGTCGGTCCCGCAATACCCGTATTGGCTACAACACTGGTCGGCGGAGCAGCCGCAGTCTTGACCGGCTATGAGATCCGGGAGAGCTCCAGCAAGGATTCCGGCAAGAATTATTATGAGGAGGTTGTTCCTTGTTGGTACCATTTTGGAAGGTGTGGATAGGGAAGGAAAAGAAAATGTGTGAGGCAAGAGAGTGGGTTGGAGAGAGATTTATAGTCTGCTCAATGAGAGGCTTTGGTCAAGCTAGGTGTATAGTGGTTTGAAAACCAATTGGGCATGCAATCATCTAGAGAAAGCGTGTTTGTGCTTCTATCTTTGGTTGACATTGACTTGTTCTTGAGTGGGTTGCAGTTCATCATCCCTAAATTTTGAAAGTTCACAAATTTCAAAACAGAAATGATAACCGTAACTATTTTTACAAACTCTCTCACAGACCAACTCCCGTGAAAGATTTTATACGAATATTTGTATTTGTAATTTTTCTAATTTCAAAATTCAAGTTGATGGTCCTATAAGATTATTCTATGCTTATGTCAGTGACTCAATGCCGTTATATAATTACGTTGGTCTTTCTATTCCAAGGATTGATTGAGAAGAAACCAGGGAAGTATCGCACTCTTAAATTTTTTTAAAGAAACTCTATTAGATTCTAAAATTTATAAGATAATTTCATAAATATAAAGATTCACCCCCCTCAAATTATGATTGTTTGTGCCCATAAATTTATAAATTTAAGAATACCCAAATGTGCTTTCACTTTTGATCTTGTGATATTTAGTCCCTAACCCCTACATTTGGACCATACAAATGGCTCCATGTCAATGCTCTAGTTGTCACTAAATTAAAGTCCCTAGTCCTACCATAACCACCATGTTCTTCGCAAGTAAATATTTTTGGGGATGACAATTCATCATTAACATGTGGTATCACTGTTTAATAATAAATTTTTAGAAAAAATAATTAAACCTTGTTATTTGAATATTAAAACTAATTTTGAAAATTCATGCATTTTTTCAGCAACGGGCAGCCATGTAACACATTTATCCAGCCATGGGGCAGCATTGGCATAGTGATGACACATTTTTCTAGTAATGGGCAGCCATGACACACACTTTTCTAGCCATGGGGCAGCATTGGCATGGCGATGACACACATTTTCCCATCAATGGGCAGTCATGACACATTTTTCAAGCCATGGGACAGTATTGACATGGCTATGACACACATTTTCCTAGCAATGGGCAGTCATGACACATTTTTCCAGCCATGGGGCAGCATTGACATGTCGATGACAAACAATTGCCTAGCAATGGCCAGTCATGTCACACATTTTCCAATTATGCCTACATATGAACCCGATATTTGAACGTAACTACTAATAGTATCTACCCAATAATGGGGTCTGATATACCTATATGTAATTTGTTATTGGATATTGATACATCTTGTCAACTATAGCGTGTTATCCCGTTGCAATCAATTTTCTTCCCTTCTCACCCTTTCATATTCCTCAACCAATCAACCGCGCTACCTTTTTTAGAATACTTTTCAAAAATTCTTTTTTAAAATGAAAACATTCACCGATTGAACATGTCATTCATTTTTTGGACGGAAGGGTTTTTGTAGATTTAAAAACATCTTTTAATATTTTTTTAAGTGGAGTTGTTTTCTAAAAAGTTCTCAGAAAATAAGTTTAATTTAAAAACCATCACCCAAATAAATTTTTAAAAACTATTTTATAAAAACTGATTCTGAAAATAACATCCAAACAAAATATCAATTAGGTAGGGTGGAATAAATCCAATTTGACTTGCATGTTTCCATTTGTTCATGTCAAAGACGGACAATAGAACATTGATGTAGAAAGAACCTTCTTGTGTGTGGCACCATTATGGTATCTGACTTTGATGGGGTTGACTAGTCCCACATTTAGTCTCATTTCACATTAGTCAATTATTTAGGGTAAATTCACAAACTTCCACTTTTTGTATGGGTGGATTTTTGACCATCTCAGCAAGAACTCCTTGGTGGTTAAATCTTGAATCTCTCGATCAAACTTAGACATGCCTTTTAATCCTGATAATACTGGCTTCTTGCAACTATATTCTTATTGGGATTGGGGTCAAGCTATAACTCAATTGCTCATCTTTATTTTTTTTTTCACAATTGATAGAAGGGGTTAGGAATAGGAAATGTTTCATTTCGCAGCAGCAACACTCAACTCCTAGCATTACAACTTAAGGGAGGGTGACAATCACTAGGCCAAATCGCCTGATCTTGACTCAAGGTCGTCTTAAAAAAACCTGTTTGTGATACGTATTGTGCTCTTGGCCTCAAAACGTAGGCCCTCTTGTAAATGAGCCAAGTCTAATTAAGTAGTGTTTCGTTCAAACTTGTTTTGAAAAGCTTATTGAGCTTTAAAAATATGGTTAATGATGATTTATTTATTAGTTA
>BRYF01000001.1:4592500-4595000 GCA_030159135.1 Actinidia polygama | reverse complement strand
CTTCAACAGATTGCTTGGTGTGACAGGAGCCCCTGAGCCGAAAATGATGTTTAGCGTTTTTGCAGGGGTATTTTTGATATCTCAGTTTTAATTATTTAAATAGAACAGTGTATGCGTTTTTAGGATTTTACGAGAGAGCGTTGTGAGATATTTTTCTGAGAGAGAAAAACTTTGTATTCCGTATTCTTTAATATCGTGATTTGGTGTGGCTCCCCAGAGGACGTATCACGATTTGCCGAACCTCATATATCTGTGTTTTCTTGTCTTTGCGTCTTACATTTACTTTCGTTTGATTTGCAATTTATGTGATTCGTAGTTTTTAAAATCCGTACGATTTATGCATCAAACGCGTGGTTGATTTCCAACAAATAACTCCCTATTATAAAGCAAAAATAGAGTTCGGGAGTCTATAAGAAATGCTCTTACATGTGGAATCTTTGAGGTTACAAAATGGAGGCAGTGATCATAGTTAGATAAAAAGATCCAAGAGAAATAGCCTCGAAGTAAATTAGTTTAGTGAGACTTTGAAATAACTATTTTCGCTTTATCTTTTTAAATTCACTGATGACAATTGACAAAGCACATGTAGGGAGCCAGTCCCTGATTCTATCTATTTGTTGATGATCAAAAACAAAAAATTAGTATATATATAATTTCTTCGAATTTGAGAGAAAACTCTGCCACTTTTTTTTTTACAAAAATCTAGATTTAGAATTATTATTTTTTAAATTGGCTTCACTTCTCTGAATTATATTAGATATCTGGGTGTGATTGCTGTTGGTAAAACTATTGATTCGGCAAATACAAAATTTCAAAGAATAATTTCATTAATCATCAATAAACTGTAAATTACATAAACGAAATTACAGAATTGAAATTATAATAACTGAAATGTGCAGAAATTAAATAAAAAATACAAACAGTAAATTAGGCCGAGTCCTGCAAGCGCAATCTCTTTAAGAAAGATTCGCTGCCTACCGAGGGAGTTGTACGATGTTATTGACGTCTTCCTCCCAGGTAAAACGATTGAACTTTCTTTCTCTCAAATAACTCAAAATGCTCTAATATTTTAATGTGTTCGTTGGTATATTTTTTCTTTTAACAAATCAGATTTTTATAGAAAAAATACATGACCTTTCATGTTAAAAAAGCCATAAACGCCCCATCATTAGGAGCTGTTTATATATCTCTATAAAACCCAACCATTAGAGCTTTTTATGATTGCCATTTGGGTTGCTTAATAGCTCCTTTAAGAGTTGTTAAATTTAGCCTTTCATTCACATATTTTTTCCCCAACAATAGCAACTGTAATGGAAAGAGAATATAATTCTGGTTCTTGTGTCAAAATTTCCACATTCAGAACTTCTAATATGCCCGAAATGAATATGCTGTAAGAAGTAAGAACAATATGATTAGTTTTGCAAGGATACCACAAGCCGCTCAAAAAATAAAAAATACCTCAAGTCAAGTCCTAAGGTCCCTTTGAGGCATATGCCACAGTCCTCTTGACAGGAAGCGAGACTTGAAGGTCCTTTTGAGAAAGAAAGGTTGTCATGGTTCGAATTTGTTTGGTTTTTAAAACAACGGATAGAATCAAACAGAATTCTACTGTTCTTGAAATTTGAGGATCAATTTACTCCGTTCCAAATTTGAAACCAATCCAATCTAAACCTAAAAAAATTGATTCGGTTCTAATTCTGAACCACAATTTTGGTTGATAAGTTTCCTACTATACAATTTTTATATTACTTAACATAATTTGTTGTGGTAGAAAATTGGGGTGAACAATTCAATAGTCAATATTGCTCTTATACCTCGGCATTAAACATCGGCAATAACTCGGGCGACCTGCGCAGGTAAACAAAAGTAAACGACTGGGGCGAGGCCGCTCAAAATCCCTCCGACGTGCGAATCAGACCAAGGTGATCAGGAGATAATAAATATGGCAAAGCTCTCCGAGAATTGTGTATTGAGCGTGTACCTCTGCATAATGGGGGAGCGACCTTTATATAGTTGGAGATAGGAGATCCGTGTGAGGATATTCAAGCGAGATATTTGGATAACTATGGGAGTATATCCCTAAGATCTTGGAGATAAAGTATGAGAGATTACCATCTGGCGCAATTATAGGAGCCATGATGGAATGTGAGTCTGGCTCGATTAGTCTCCTTGTAGAGATAGAATCCCTGTGGAGGTGGCATCTGACCATGTGGAGGAGTGACGGAGAAGGAGTCTCGCGGTTGTAGACATCTAATTGAGATGAAGTCCTTGTGGAAGGCGAAGTGATCAATTGATGTTGGTGTAATGGGCGATCAGGATTTCATAAAATTAAGGCGAGGTGATTATTTAGGCGATGTGTTCAACTTAGAATACAACTTGACAGATATTTTATCCCACATCATAATTTATTAACTCCATATTTAAAAACTAACAACTAAATAATAAAAAAACTATGACATAAACATATAATCCTAGTTTGTGCAACCCTTCTTGGCCTTAG
>BRYF01000001.1:4547500-4550000 GCA_030159135.1 Actinidia polygama | reverse complement strand
GAGTATTTTTTGCTCCACCCAAAATATTATAATTTATATCACATAGAATTAAGGTCTACACTTGTATTCATAAAAATGCTTTAGTCAATTTAAAAATTAATTATCTCTCAATAGTTGTGAATTAATTATATTATATGTGGTATTTTTTTAATTTGCACAAATTAAATATTTAATAATTTCTCTTGTTTATCATGTGAACTTTTGATTTAATATTTTTTTATATATTTTTGGTTCAATTAAAATTGATGTGTTTATGTTAATTTGCAATAAATAAATATTTGATAACTTTTTTTATTTATTATGTGCAGTAAATATTTGATAACTACTCATTTTTTTCTTCAGAAATTTGTTGATAATTTTTTATTTGTTATATTGTGCATTGATAATCTTGTTCATACGATAATTTAGAAGTTGATAATTTATCAACATAAAAATCATAGTAATAATTTTTTACCTTCTGCTTTAAAAACTATTAGTGTCATATTAAGATTAGTAAATTTGTATTTATGCAAAATTAACTTTTTGAACAATAATTACTTATTATGATTTTTTTATTAAAATAAGTATTTTTAAAAGGATCATATTGTAATTTTTTATGACTTATGGTAAATGATTTGTACAATAGTAATTTATTAGATTTTGTGGCTTTGCTCCCTTCGTCATTAAAGTTCTCTTTTGAAGAATTAAACTTTTTTAATGAAACATAATCATTTCATTTAACTTTTTAAGAATTAAACTCTTTTGAAGAATTCGGTAAACCGAAGTGTTTACCGAATGCACCAAAACGGCGCCATTTTAGTGTAAAAAAAATAAAAATAAATCAGTGGAACCATTTTGGTGGTACACTTTTCGGTCATTATGGCATTGCTCGTCCTTGAAAGGATTGAACTTTGTATTTAAGAACGTTCCAAAATTGTGCGTCATAAAAAGCAGAACTTCAGTTGTTTGCCTAATTCTCTGTTTAATTCCTACTAAAACAATTTGGCTAATAGCAATTACTTCTTCAGTCTTATATTGCTAGTTCAATGATTATAGACTACTTCTTTTGTTCCTTAAGCTATGGTAAAAGTTGATTATTCAAAAGCAGAGTTGAAAGTCGTCAAATTAAAATTTCTCAAAAATCAGTCTTTTTTAACTTTTTAAGTTATTTTTTGCTTATAAACAAAAGTATAAGTTGTGACAATCAGACTGTCACAGCCTTCGAGTCAAAAAAAAGGCAGAAGGCGCAGCAACACCCTCTGTCATGAGGCCGGTATATACCCTGCCACCGCCACCGTCTCAATGGTCCCAAAATACCATTCGGCCAAATGTACCTGTGGCATCTCTTCCTGACCCACCCTGCACCCCAAACTCCCTGTGTGTCTGCGTGCGCATTTGTGTATGTGCAAGTGACGATTTCTAGGGGAGAAAATCAGGACACACTTTTCTGATCGATCCCCACATTAGATTTTCTAATTCATGATACTGTTTCCTAATCTGATTTAAGGACAGTCCTGCATAGTTTTCAATAGCCCCTCCAAGAAAATGTAAAAAGAAAGGCAAAATAGTTAAATTGAACATGAAGCGTACCAACTCAAAAGAAAGATTAACTGCACCGCCACACCATTACTCAAGAAACAGAAATGATGAATAATGACTTCCAAAAAACTTTCAATCTTCGACAATAGATTATGAAACAACAGAAATACAAATGTTACAGATATTGCTAATAACTAATAGCTTATGATATCAGCTCTTTCCCCTCAATGCTGAGTTCCAGACATTTTCAAAATCAAAACATCATTTTCGCATGCAAGAACGTAAAATGTAAAAACAGAAAATTCTTATTATACAAAGATAATCATTGAATTTGCATTTGAAAAAACAACCAGAATCCAAAATGCAAAATCAATCAGACCACATATGCAAAATCATATGTTTGAAAGCGCTACAGTGGTGTCACGGTTATGACTTAGTTTAGGTTTGAGAGATTTATCTAGTTGGTGAAAGAGAAATATCATATTGATAAAAAAGAAATTAATCTAATTAAGTGAAAAAATATTGGTCGTTGTTGAACCATTCTGTTTTGAGCGCTTTTGTTCCTTTCATATTGTTTACTTCCCGAATTTATTTTACTTTTCAGGTTGATGTAGAAGCGGAATTAACACGAGATCTGATTATTGGAAGATGTTTAAAGATTGAGAGTTTTTAGATAGATTATAATTATTGTTGGGTTTAATTTTTTTTGAAACTTCATAATATTATTTTGAAGATTTTTTCCAAGGAAAATAGTTCTCTGGTCTGTAAATGTCAAAGTGATATGATCATTATTCATTTATATTGATGGTGAAAAAATCTGGGTGGTTGCAACATACCATTGTCACGATATCGAATGCTATTTGAAGGTAAAAAAAGAATTACACCCACCGTTGCCTGGTTGCCTCCATTCTCTCCAACAAGCTAGCAATCTCAGCTTGCACACTCGCCATCAGCTTGTAGTAATCCATATACGCGTCTTCCA
>BRYF01000001.1:4460000-4462500 GCA_030159135.1 Actinidia polygama | reverse complement strand
CAAATCAGACAAGATCCATATAAACCTTCAATTAAGGCATCATAATATGTGTATCTATACGAGTTTTGATCCATCTCTATAATTATGTATGAAAAAGTAATTATGGATGATTCATGGTAACTAATTGAAATAGAATTAAGCTACCAAGCAAGAACACTTGAAACACTCATCATGTGAGTGGTTTTAGCTGGAGTTCATCCCAAAGTGTGTGCTTTTCCTCAACCAAAAAACATGGGAGTTTCATATCCAAAATCTTCTATTTCCAGCTAACCTAACAATTTTTTTCATTTCTCCTCTCTCTCTCTCGCCTCGATTACCCATACCGATGTCAGTCGATTGATATCTTGATATGGATACATAACACACGGTGTTGA
Source organism: Actinidia polygama (assembly GCA_030159135.1). Classification (NCBI taxonomy): domain Eukaryota; kingdom Viridiplantae; phylum Streptophyta; class Magnoliopsida; order Ericales; family Actinidiaceae; genus Actinidia; species Actinidia polygama. The sequence goes on along the minus strand of BRYF01000001.1, from coordinate 4,462,126 downwards.
TATTGATGCATAGACTCTAGCTTACAAAACCTGGATTTGTCTCTCCCCAGAGCATCCAAAATAGGAGAATGCAGAAAACAATATCAAGCGAGCTGCCTCAAGAGGTGTGGTTAAACTTCTTCACAAGACTGCCTCCAAAATATTTGTTACGATTATGGTGCGTTTGGAAATCATGTCACTACATGATCAGTATCCCTGATTTCACCACCGCACACATCAGTCATCCCGGTTGGAAAAACCAATTAACGTTGCTCCTTTGGCACTATGACGGGGACAATAAACAACATTTCACAGTACACATTGACAACGAATATCAAGAAAAAGAAACAAATATCTGGAAATCGAATTCCCATTTTCAAGCTTGGAGGAGATTTCAAGACATTCATCACAAAATGATTCTGCGTCTATGTACAGCCCGAATTGTTGGTTCTTGTCTTTGCCATAGTGCCGAAGGAGCAGAGCAGAGTGTGAATTTTATTGTCGCCAACCAATAGATTGACGTATGAGGAGATGAAATCGGTGCTACTGGTCGCAGAGTGCTACAATTTACCAGCACACCGTAATCATAAGAGAGGTCTACGAGCTAGCCTTGTAAAGATGTCGATCCACAACTTTGGAGGTTACTCATCGAGACATTGTGCTCTTTGTTCTCCAATTTTGGGTGATGCGTGGAGAAAGAAATCTGGTCTTTGTAAGCTAGACGCCCACACATCAAAATAAGCATCGAGTATCAATACAGTGTGACTCTATCAATATGCATGTGTGTTATGTATTGATATCATGATATCAATTAATCCACATCGGTTCGACCAATAGAGAAAGATAAAGAGAGAGCATAGGAGAGAGTGAGAGAGAGTAGAGGGGCATGCAAATTGTGTCAGGTTACCGGGAAAGAAAAGAGAAGAACTACGAAAACATCAAATTTTTAGCCAATTGCTTTTTTCAGCGTTGACAATCAGAAACTTCAAGTTTCTTATCAATTGATATTTGGGCTTTTCTACTTCAAGATTATCTTTGCATTCAAAATTGAGCTCTTGCCATTCTCATTGGTATTGTCAGGGGTCTGGTATTGTGTCCAGAGGTGTTATCAAGGGTGGATAATGAATTGTGTTTGATTCATTTTCGAACTCATTCTCATTTCCTTATGCTGGATTGTTTTCCGAAGCAACTCAAGCGAGGAATCAACCAGAAGAGGTGTCTTTCAACAAATCTGAGCTTTGGTTTTTAGAAGATGAATTTCGATGTCAACTAGAAATAGAATAAACCTAGCAATACAAGGATGAATCAAAGAGATTTTGACAAATTTGGGGGCTAACGCCAATCAATAGATGAGGATCAATGATGAATGTTTGGTATAACAAAGATGTTTCGAGATTTGCAGAATCTATAGTGTGTGTGTGTGTGTGCGCGCGTGTGAGAGAGAGAGAGATAAGTGGCAAAGGCTTATCAGGCCCTAAATCAGGTCATCCACAGTGTTTGTGGATAACAATAGTTACAATACCTCAAAGTGAACAGGGCAGTCATTGTGCAATGCATGTCGACAAAGGGCTGGCTGGCTATTCTTTAAATTTATAGAGTGACAACATCTTGAATGGGATACCCACCAATACAATCAGCACAGATAACTAAAATACGACACCCATTCAGTTGTCGTCCAAATATCTTTATGACATATGACAGGTATAGGAAAGAACAAAAGGAAATAATGACTTACATTATTTGTTGCCGTGGAAGAAATTCTACCACCTTCCATATGCAAAAAGAGCACCTTAGATCTGCAAAAAGAGCTCACATGCATCAAGATATCTGAAAAAGCTAGCAAGCTCCGGGATAAATGATGTAGAGAATTGCGTACACGAAAAGTATAAGACAAAAAATAACTCTCCAAGCTTAAGTGTTTGTTCCCAAATGAACAAAACAATTTCTTAACCATTTATTGGCTTGCACTAATGAGAAGTTGAACCCCCACAACGGTTATTGTTAAGAGGACATTCTTACAATTTCGCACTAATGGGAAGTAGACATCCCACAAGAATTTAAGTGTTAACATTCTTATGAAATTTGATCACTTGAAAAACATCATTTTCATTTCCCTTAAATATAGGTACAGATAACTTCAAAAGAAC
>BRYF01000001.1:4347500-4352500 GCA_030159135.1 Actinidia polygama | reverse complement strand
AATAGAAGTTACATAACAGTTAGTTCCCAATGTTATTGTCACTGCCGCCACGGCCACCTTAGCCATCACCGTCTCTCCGCTATCACCAACTCCAATGTTGCTGTCAACAATGCCACTACCACACTACGACTATCTATCTACCGCCATCACCGTCACCATCCATCTATCTTTACTACAACAACATCACACCACCAACGCCGCTATCTCTCCACTTTTACTACCGCCCTCCATCTCTACAACCATTTTATTACCAGTACCACCATTACTAATCCTATGCCACCATTATCACCACAACAACCACTATCATTTTGCCTCCATCACTATTGTCGCTATTAACGTAACAACCATCGTGACACTTAGCACCACCATCACCAATGTCACTACAACTACCACCATTGATGCGACAAAAATATAGCCACCTCTTTTTCATAATTGAATGAAAAAAATAAACAAATGGTGAATTTTAGATTTAACTTCTTGTATATTTAACCAGTTTTTCTTCTTTAATTCAGCATTTAATTTTTTACTAAATAATTTTTCACTTAAAATATTCAATAAACAGTTTTCAATACTTAATTTTTAATTTTATCAAATAAAACCCTATTATAAATGGCTAATACGAAACTAGCTTAGTCATCATTAAAAAAACCTATGTACAAGTGATGATATTAATTTGGAATCAATTTCTAATTCACTTTTTAACCAGTTTGAATAAACAACTAGACGTTGTTATTCTAAAAATAGGAGTTTTTGACCATAGCTCAATGAAAGCACTTTTTAGCTCAATTAGTCAATTTAAAAAAACTTTAAACCCAAAACTCTATTTAGCCAAAAAAGACAAGAATACACTTTTACTTTGTAAACCCCAAAAAATTTCTCCTTACAACTCATGTTTCTTTGTACACCACTCTCATAATTCATTTCTACACCCCAACTGCACCCTACACTATTGTCGTCAGCCACCGGCTGCTGGCGGCCGGCCGATAACTTTCCAGCCGGTTAACGGCGACCTGGAATAGAGAAATTTGACTGTTTGTTTTAGTCAAGTTTTACTGTCAATCATATTTCGCTGTCAGTGACCATTGATTACTGATAGTTAAATTTCACTATTTCGAATGTTCAAAATAACTAACAATAAAATTTAACTATTTTTTTGTGTGGTGGCGGTTGGAGTGAAAAAGAGTAAAATTTTATTGTTACTATTTTGAAATAATAAAACTTAACTGCCATAAATTGGGCGGACAATAAGTGCATCTTATGTTCAGTGTAGTTTAGGAATGTCTTAAAACAGTTTAAGGCCATCTTATTTTCAGAGTAGATCGCTTGATAGTCAAACTTGAGCAGCTCTAAGTTTTGCTTCATTGGAGTGTCAACATGCAGGTGTGCAACTTCATTAGGTCTTTTGGTGTCTTTTGAGAGATGAGGGAGTTTCGACATAATAACATCTAGTGAAGTAGACACCGCCATGTTTTTGTTGAAATATTCAAGAATCAACGTCCTATTTTCAGCGTATGGTGGAAGCAGGTGTAAATGGTGCACTTACTGATACCGGTGGTGGTGGAAGGCCATAGAGGCGTTGTAGATCTCAAATCTGATACAAAGAGAGAGAGAGAGAGGTGGATGAAGGGGGTGGTGGCAGCAACTACAACCGCGGTGTGTTAGTAACGGTGGGGAACGCAATATGGCACTGTGGAGGCCGGTGGTGGTGGAAGGTCATGGCGGCATTGTAAATCTCAGATCTGAGAGAGAGAGAGAGAGAGAGAGAGAGAGAGAGAGAGAGAGAGAGAGAGTTAGTTTTGGCAGCAATGGTGGTGGTGTCAACGGTGACGGCGGTGTGGCTGTGGCGGCAATGGTAGTGTGATTATTGCTTTGGTAAAGAAATAGTAGAGAGAGTGATTTAGATCTATTTTGGTTTATTTTTCCCTTTTTAGGTCTTTTGTAGTTTAGGGTAGACAATGTAATATTGTCCAATAATGAAGTTTTTACATATAAACCCTACTTTAATGGGATTATGGCATTTCTTGCCTATTATGTTCATAAAATTGTTGTGAATAAATACAAGAATAGTTTTTGTGGACAAAGGTGGTCTGAGTAGGAGTGACATGGCCTTGCCTTCTGGGAGCAGACACTTCAAGATCAGAGCGATAGAGGTGGAGGAGTTGAGAGCTCAGGGTAGCTTGAGAGAGAGAGAAGGAGAGAGGGAGGAACGACAATGGCGAGCGACCATACTTGGAGAAGATGAACCAAAGGGATAAGTAAGATGAACCAAAGGGATAAGTACGTAGGTAATGAGTGTATTGTATTGAATTTAAGATAGATGTAGGATTGTCTAAGTAGGTCTTTATATAGTGGTGGGGAAGGAGGAGGCTTGCTTACTTGGTGCATGTGAAGGCCTTCCCAATGGTGAATAGGTTGGACGTTAACAAGGTTTTGCAAGTCCTAAGGTTTTAACATGGGGCTTGCCGAGGCCTCCCATTGGTGAGCAGAGTTAACTAAACTCTTCAAGTCCTAAATTAGACCTTGAGGTTTGTATATGGACTTGGCAAAAGTAGTTTAGGTGATAATATTGGAAGAATGTGAGGAACAAATGTCATGTTATGTTCCCAAATAGAAGATACATCTTCGAAGGTATGAGAACTTGGTCAACTCCTCTCTCTCTCTCTATGCCTATGCCTGGTCAAGAGAAGTCCTCTTTGGAAAGCTCATTTGACAAACCCTTTCACTCTAACCTAAAGTCACATTCCACTGTGGCTAGCCCCTGCTCCCAGCCTACTAGCCTAGGCAATGTTGGAGTCTCCTTGAGTGGAGATTAGGAGATTGAGATATTTTCTAAGTGTTGGTGGGCTCCGTGGAGTCCCTCTCTCACATGTTCGATGGAGATAAATGGAGATATTTTTAAGTATTGGTGAGGGTAATATTGAGTCCCTTACCTTGGAGGTTGGATGAGAAGCCAAGAGTCTCAAGGTGACTCTCAAATCATGGTGATTTGTGAGCCCTCGATTAGGCTAGACTCACGTTCACATTTTATTTGCCTGGAAGAGACAATGGCTCGTTTACTAGGAGACTCTAGGAGCTCATGGAGGGGGCCTCTCTTGGAGGCTGTGGCTCCTGGTGAGGAGATGCTCGGGAAGGGGCTCTTTCGAGTTCCATATACCCACAGTTATAATTCACTTACTTTATAAAAGAATGTAGTTAGACGTTTGTGTGTATATATATATTTTATAAACAATTTTTTTCCCAAACGCATCCTAGCCGCACCTGTATCCAAACTCATCCTTTCCGTATTTCCATATACGTATGATATGATATCATATCCGTATTAGTATCCATGCTTTGTAGCTTTGAATTATGGACGAAAGCAATAAAACTACCTCTGCCAAGCATTTAAGAGTTATTTTGCCCCGGGTTAAGAATTGACTGGACATAACTGTGGAGCACTCCCCTGTGAAACAATAGTCTTTAAATCAGCTTGATGTGTGGATAAGTGCCAGGAATGTTGATGGAAAAAAGTTTAAGAAAACGACCGATTGAAAATTGAGATTTTTTGTAATTATTTATCCTTCATTTATTTCTGAAGTTTCTGGGTCAGGATGTCATATTTCAGGGGAACAAATGGAACCACAATGTTTAATGCCGATGTTGCCTAGACTGCTGATTATGATTAATCATCTATGTATTATTGCAGTTTATAGGATTCCTTGAGACATACATGGAGGATGGTCACTCCAAAAGATGGAAGCATTAACTTTACTCAAGGGGATCTACTGCTGGCTTCCTCAAGTAAGAGCATGCTTTCTCTAGGAATTGTTCAATTCTTCACAATTGTATTATGGGAATATATCATTTATAAGCATCAGTGTTCTTTAGTCTTTTTCAAGCTACATATACACTCCCATTTTGATGTTCACTTGAAAGCACCAAGTCGCCCACGGTTTGTCTTTGTCGTAAAATATTTGATGTAATTAGTGGGACTAAGTGTCCTTGATCCATATTAAGGTATTCTAGTATTTTTTTTTCTTGTGGTACTAGTTGTGGCCTTGTGGGCCTTGTGGCAGAGCTTCTCTTTGATAACTTGTATTCTTTTTCTTCTTTTAACTCTCCCATGCTCATTTTGTTTATTAGTTATGGTTCTTGCTAGATGCAATTGTTGGTTTCGCTGAAGATAAAAGGTATGATGCTTACACACATAAAAGGGCACACGTATTTAAATCTTTGTAACATAGCCAGCTCTTATCACTGATAACCCACCTGAAATTTTTGACGTAGTTTTGTGCTATAACTAGAATTCTGGTGACTTGTCAAAATAGAAGAATGCTAATTGTACAGGTACTCAAAACAAGTATAAAATCTGAATATGGAAGACAATTCCAGTTCTTTGTTTCACTAAAACAAAATATCAGTTTCCAGCTCTTCTTTACGAGTTTGTGTCATCAGCTTGCAAGACTAGCAAAAGAAAAGTTTGCTTGTAATGCAGCAATGGTGATGTGACTGGTCGGGATGATATGTGGGGCATTGCTGGCTGCGATGTCAACAGTGGCAAGGGGTCGTGAGTTGGGTGAGTGCAGGGTTTTATCAAATGGTGCTCCATCTTGAATGTAATTGATTTATATATTGGACCTAGAACGTTTATATTGGTGTATTTTTGGTGATCTAGGTTTGGCTTAAATTAATATATTTGTTGAATCTAACTCAACACTATCTGTAGTGAAGGTGCTGCTATATATGGTGTTGGTTGCTGGTGGTGGTGGATTGCTGTTGCTCCTCCAGCAATAAAACTAGAGCATAATTTTGAACAAGGTTACTAGAAAACGTTAATGCCCTAATGATTTACCTTTTGCAAGACGCACCCGCTCCAACCACTGCCTTGTTATAGTTGCTTAGGAAACAATTAGGTCATACTCAAACTTGGAGAAGGTATTTGAGATCACCTTGTACGGACGTAATCGGTGCAACATCAATGAGGCCAACCCCTATATGCTAGTGTTTAGCGCAACAAGGTT
>BRYF01000001.1:4287500-4290000 GCA_030159135.1 Actinidia polygama | reverse complement strand
ACCCCAGACCCGACACTTATATATTAATCTAAAACAAAAGAAAACTAAAACAAAAAATGAGTTGTATGTGTAACTATGAGATTTTAGAATTCAATAGGCTTACATGAAAATTAAATATTCTATTTATTTATTAAACAAGTTTAAAGGGCTAAATTTGGACTAAAAAATTCAGCCAAAAACACATTTTGAAGTTTAAAAAAAAACTTTAATAGTTTATTTTCAAGCCAAAAAAAAAAAGATTATAAGTTTGAATTTATTGAATTTAACTCTAAGGTCAAAAGAAAAAAAATCAAATCAAATCATTTAATGGGTAAAATGTTTTTATTCCTCTTCACATTCTTTATTAGTATGGATAATATAGTTTGATAATATTTATTCCTTCTTTTAAGAACAATTACAAAATAAAACCTAGAGTTTGACTCACGTAACAAATCGAAAGCCCTATACTGTTAATTTTTTGGAATTAACCGTAGATTTTCAACATCGTTATAATCCCAATCTTCCATCCAATTCTGCCAAATCAGATATCCAGTTGATCCAGTCGACCCAGCTGCTTTTACGACACCAACAGCTCCAACTGCCACAGTTGTTCCACCCGATGGAGGAGTCCGGTAGCTCCTATTATTCCATCTATCCTAGTCACACCGCAATCTACTGAGGTTGCTCGACAAGCCTTCCAGACCTTCATGGGCATGTTTACAGGGTAAAAAGTTCAATCGTTGGCAACAGTTACGGTTAGGTCCATGACGCTTGATCAGGGCTCGCTTTTGAACAATTTCATGAAGACGAAATCTCTTGCTTTTATGGGATTAGCTGATCCATCTGAGGCTGAGGCTTGGATCTCCAGGATGGAAAAGATATTCGAGCATATGGAAGTTACAGAAGAGCCAAAAGTGTTACTGGCAACCTTCAATTTAGAAGGAGAAACAGGCTATTGGTGGGATAGGATTAAGCGGCAGTATGGGGGTAGGGAAAGGGAGTTGGTTTGGAATAACTTATTGACAATGTTCAACGACAAATATTTCTCCTTGGCAATCAGGCAGCAGAAACAGAGTTTATCTCATTAAAACATGGTAGCATGACGGTGTTAAAGTATGAGGCCAAGTTCATAGACGTATCAAGATTTTCTCCGGACCAAGTGATGACAGAGGGGTATAAAGTAATGTTATTTGAGAGAGGTCTTTGAGAAGACATTTAGAAGAAATTTGTAATGTTTTTGTAAGGGAATAAATTATACAACTATGGATTCTGGTCTTGTTAGGGCGGACACCGCTATTGAGCTATCACTATGAAGTAAGTTTGGTGTTTCCCTGCTCAGGAGCTCGGTCAAGATACCACCGTACATAGTCATTGTCTGAGCTAAGGCCACTATTGTTCCCGAGCTGTCGCTAACTGCGTCGGAGTTTGGACGAGGGGTCGGCGGCGATCCCAAAGCATGTCAGGGGACATAAGGTAACTTGCACGACGAAGCTTCTTTTGACAGCCCCCATGCCCGGGACAAGATGTTGACAGCATGATGACAGGCTACCAGCCAGGCCTTAGGAGTGTGGCCGGGTTAGCCGCCTATCATTGACATGGCGATCGGCGTGTACGAACACGCATTGAGCTGCAGTCTGTCCAGTGACAACGCAGCTAGCACATCAAGGCATGCACCGAGCTGTGCCATATAAATTCAGTCTTTATCTCTCTAAAAGGTACGCGAACTTTGGGTTGAGAAATACACACACTCTCTCTCCCTACATACACTTTCTGGTCATCTAACTTTACCGTTGGAGAGCCGTTTTTTGAAAACAGCTCTGGTGGTCGTCTTACTGTTTCTGTGTCGCAGCTAGGTACATTGCTGACTGGTGACTAACTGCAGCAGCTTGCACCACCGCATGTGTCTATCCTCGATTTTCTTTCTCTCATTTCGTAAACCCACTCCCCACAGTTTCAGTTAAAGACTTTAGCCGAGTCATTGGCAAAGGCACTTATAGTAGAAAGGTGCCTAGGAGAGGACCTAAAGAATAAAGAACAACAACATAAGAGATTCAAAACAGGCTAGAGTAGTGAGGGTGGCAATCCCATCAAGGTGACATTTACACCAGGGCAATCTCAAAATGGCATGGGACAACAGAGTAAGAGACTGTGTGACGAGTTTGGAGGATCCCATCATGGTTACCTTTGTTACGGCATGACGCGAACTTGGTACATTTGCGCATAGCTAAGTACTGCAACGCAAAAGGGAATGGAAGTCATAAGACACAATGCCCATTTCAGAGTCACAGCCAACCAAAACGCAGTCAAGGGAATCAGAATCAGTCTGCTTAAAATGTGAGCCCTAGACAGGGACATGCTACTCAAGGACGAGTTTATACTCTTACTCTAGTGAGTCGGGGGATGACGCATCCGTAGGGCAAGGTGATATTTTGATTTCATTCATTTCTATCATAGTTAGACGGTTTTATCGTTTATTAGAATAGTTATTTTGCGTAACTCGGTGTTTCTGAATTTCGAGGAC
>BRYF01000001.1:4242500-4245000 GCA_030159135.1 Actinidia polygama | reverse complement strand
TAACGAATTTCAAAGTGCAAGTGTTTAATTGATGTTTTTAAAAATTTAATTGTTTTTGGGACATTTAATCAAAAGTTTTAAAATATTTTGTAATATTTTTCCATTCAAAAATTATGTTTGCTTTTAGAACACCAAAAATCCAACTACCATCCCCCCAGGGCCCAGGGTTTTAAACATCACCCTGGGTGTTAATAACTTTTTCGACAGTTGAACCAGTGACTCGTAATTCAGCCTCTTTTTCGGTGATGTTTTGACCCGTAATTTAATTGGTGTTTTGACCCGACGGTTGAACCAGTGATCCGTATTCCAGCCTCTTTTTCGATTCACTCAACGGTTCGATTTTCAAAATACTGCCCGAGGGTTTTAACCCCCGGGTGTTAATAACTTGTTGACCAGTTATATATAAAATGACAATGCATTTTATGCAGTGCGTAGATAATATATATTTACATATGGTCGGACTCGTATTTTTGTGGGCCTACTACATCCGAATACCATTCTCTGTATTTTCTTATTCAAAAATTATGTTTAGCTAAATTGTAATGCAATCCATCGTACTTTTGTTTGATTTTTATGAACAAAAGAAATCCAGTTGCCCTCACCAAATGAGACATTTTTTTTTATCAAACAAATTCAATCAAATTAATTCTTTTTTTTATATACAAATCAAATTAATTATTTTGACACCCCATTTACATATCAACTTCATGGATAATAACTCAAGAAAGACCCAGTTAAAAATAGTGAGAATATTTTCAATTTCAAATGTCAAACACAGCATCAACAGTTTCATACCCAGCACAGCTCGCCATCTCTCCGGCAGCAACTGCCATCTCCACGGCCTCTGCCGTCATCTCCCCCACCTCCGACATCATCCCCCCTATCAACATCCCTCCCACCAACCCTAACCCCGCCCCCGCCCCCATCAAACTCCCCCCGCCTCCGCACCTCGACTCCTGCGGCCGCTCCAACCCATACCCTCCATACCCTGGCGGCGGCATGTACCCGTACGACGGCCCTGGCCCCGGCCCCGGCCCGTATCCCTGCGGCATTGGTGGCTGCGGCAGTGGGTAACCGTACCCCAGCAGCGAATGATGCTGCGGATACACCAGCGGATACAGAGGCTGAGGCAGAGGCTGAGGAGGAGGAGGCAGGACGTTGTACGGTGGTGGAATGGAGAAGCACGACGGAGGTGCGGTGGCGTTTGGCGGTGGAGTTGGGAGAGGAGCACTCCCGCCGGTTTTGGGCTTGTCCCCGAATTTGTAGGCGAACTTGAGGGTTCCTTTGGGTTTTCCCGCCGGGGTTCGGACCTGGTAGTCGACGACCTGCTCGCTGTTGGTGGGGGAAAAGGAGGAGGAAGGGGCCATGGCAATGGGGGCAAGGAGGTTGGCGACGGGAATGACGACATTGCCGACGTCGCGGTGCCCGAAGAAGAAGTTCTCGGAGCGGAGCTTGAAGATGAGGACGAGGTTGGGGTTTCGGGCAGCGGCGGCAGTGTCAACTGAGAACTTGAGACGGTGGCTCCACCTTGGGTTCCTGCCGCCTTCGCGGTCCGCGTGGGTCTTGCACTTGGTCTTCTCCACCGACACCACGGCGTAAACGGCCATCCTGCAGAAGAGGCTCACATTCTTCAGGTCCTCGGCCGAGATGACCGTGATGTCGAGGGAGCGGAACTCCATCGAATCGACGTTGGTGGTGTTGGTGGTGCTTGCTTGGCAGTTGGCATTGTGAGGCCGGGGTACGTTAGACTCGCTTTATGTATAGATGAGAGAGGGGGAGAGAGAATCGGGGGAAACCAATGACCGGTATTTTGAATTCTAATTTTATAGGAAAATTACACTTTGTCCCAATAGAGTTTATGACTTGTCCCACTTTGGCCCTTGAGCAACCAATTGTTGTCAACGTGCACTGATCATTAATTTTCGTCATGTTACGTCGACTTTATGTAAGCAAAACCCAACCAATGTCCGTATCCAACCCTATACACGAACTCAAAAATCTAAACCATCCCCCTTTCTCTTTCTTTTCTTCTCTTCTAATTTTTTCTTTTCTCTCAATCCATTCTCCTATATCCCACACTGTGTGCCCGCGTCATCAAGCTCCAACCCTAATTCTAAAACTAGACTCAACCTAGCCACCTACCACTAACACCTTCGATTCCCCCTGAGTACTCTTCGGCCTGGTATATCCAATTGTTAATCCTTGATCCAACCTCTAAGATCCAGTGATTAGACTATTGTTCGGTCCACAACAAACTATCAAAACATGAAAAACTTGTTCAATTCACCACTTTCAAATGTTGGGAAGGTATTTGGCAATTTAACATCAAATGAAGGCGACCCATTCAATTCTGTCTCCTTGAGTTCTCTCTCTCTCTCTCTCTCTCTCTCTCTCTCTCTCTCACACATATAGACTTGACCTCAAGTTTACATGAAGTATTGGACAATCAAAAGTCCAGTCTGGAATGATTTAGGGCTTTACTGTTTCAATGGAGCAAGTC
>BRYF01000001.1:4197500-4202500 GCA_030159135.1 Actinidia polygama | reverse complement strand
ATTGTAAACCTCTATTTCTCTTGAAATTTTTGATTCTTCCTTTTTTATTTGTTTTCTATACACTTTCCAAAGTTGAATTTTACGTCTTGTTGTGTTATTTTCAATGGTTTTCGAATCAGATTCTCCTTAGTTTGATATGCACAGATCAGGAGATTTGTCGGTTTCACTGTGAGAACAGAGTTCTCTCGCACCTGAGGATTAGGTCACATTACCTTCGTTGTTATTGTTATTTTGGCGCTGTGGTAGCTACATGCTTTGGAACTTCTTATAGTTGGCATGTGTGCTAGGGTTTTAAATCGTGGTATCGGTAACGATATCGGTATCAGTGATACGACCATATATCAGCCAATATCAGCGAATATTTACTTAAATATCCGTACCGATATGTAGCGGCCGAAACGTAACGTCTCGGCAGATATTTTGAACCCCATTGCTATTGTAGATGCTACCTGTTGTAGTACTACTAATTAATGTTGTTGGTAGACTTAATTATGTAACTTGGACCGTTGCTACTTATCTTAATAGACTTCTTGTTGTCTATTGGTGTTGGATATGATTTTCAAAAGGGTGTTGCTATACTGATAAAGTTTTTCCATAAGATATTGGTTATAGGATTTGGTATTCGTTTTTGGAGATGGTTTGTGTCTGTGGTATTGAAATTTGGATATGGTTTCGACGTTATGGATTTGGCGCTTAATATTCTTATTTGCCTTATCCGAGGCCTTTTCCTTGTCTTAATTTTTTTGAGATTGCCGTGTCCTATATCCGTTTGCGCATCTATGTCTGTGTCTGTCTTCTTACGGCAGTTTTATGCAGAGTTGGTCATGTGTCCTAGAATATGATATCAATTCCAAAGCTTTGACTAATAATCTTTACTACACATTGAGATCAGATTTGGGTGATGTGCCGTGTGCGTATAGAGATTATAGCTCGTATGAAGAAACTTGCGTTACACTAAAGGCATGATGCTAATTTCAGTTATCAGGGCAAGTGTGCTGAAGTTGGAGCTAGATGACACCTTTGATTAGAAGAATGACATCGCAAAATCTGTGGAGAATGAACTTGCAAAGGTATCTTTCTATTTCGGTTCTATCAGTTCGGACTGCAAAACAGCCCAACTAACTTTGTTTCCCTTTTCTTTGAATTTCTAGGCGATGTCTCGTTACGTATTCGAAATTGTTCAAACTCTCATTGTGGATATTGAACCTGATGAGCGTTTGAAGACGTCCATGAATGTGATTAATGCGGGATTTTTCTTTTCTTGAAATATTCATTAAATTTTTACTTTGTTCATTTTCAAAACAAAATTAGAAAATGACTTTTGGTACAGTAACTCAATTGTTCATGTTTGCACAATTTGAAAAAACATGAACCGGTATTTGTTAATATATGAACAGTCAAAACTAAAGAAAAAGATACTGAGTCTTTGTTGTAACACGACTTCAAATTGCATAAATATTATTGCAAAAGACTCGCGTCTCAGACTTTAGCCTGCAAAGACTTCATATCGACACTCAAGACTTAATTTTGGCTCTTTTTTCTTTGAATTAGCTTCGAGAATGAGGGTTGCTGCAAATGACAAGGCCAAAGCAGAGAAGATACTGCACATTAAGCCAGCGGAGGGAGATGCAGAGTCCAAGTACCTGTCCAGGCTCGGCACAGCTCGACTGAGAGATAGCGTGCTTGTCTTCTCCTGGAATGTCCCTGGGACGTTATCCAAGGATGTCATGGTTCTGCTCAGTCATTACTTTGACACCATGAAGGAGATTGGCGCCTCCACAATATCTTCCTCTGTCTTCATCCCCCATGGGCTAGGAGCAGTCAAAGATGTCGCGAAACAAATCAGGGATGGTTTTCTTCAGAGCCAAGCAATGCAACGTTAAGCTAAGAATGAAAGCTGGAGTATGACATCTACAAGTTTTTGCTACAAAGACGGTTTAAGCTTTATCTGTGCCTCCTATTCCTATGGGAGTTTCTACCTTATTATGCAAGTACAAAACTGGTGTGGGACGTCATTCAAACGTATAGCCTATTTCCTCTTCGTACCGTGCTGATTTGTTTAGACGTAATGGTAATTCATAATAAAATATTGTTTATCTACTACTATCTGAATGTTCTTTTGTGCCTTGTACATGCGAATGGAGTCGACAGAAAAGCAATAAGGAAACTCTCTGACATATGTGTGGGTGTGGGTTAATGAGGTGAGAGAAAGGAAATCGAGAATAGATACATGCGGTAGTTCTACGGTGGAGTATAGCTAGTGCAGTTAGTCACCAATTGAAGATGAGCCTAGCTGCACCACAGAAATAGTGAGAACGGCCACCGGAGCTATTTTCGGGAAACGGCTATCCGACGGTCAAGTTAGATGACTGAAAATATATATAGAGTGTGTATGCTTCACAAGAGTGAATTCGCGTACCTTTAAGAGAAAGAAATGCTGACTTTATATGGCACAACTCGGCGCGTGCCTTGACGCGCCAGTTGTCTTGCCACTGGATGGGCTGTGGCTCAGCGCGTGCTTGTACGCGCTGACCGTCGTGTTAGTGAGTAGGAGGCTAAATGTTGTGTCAGTGAGTAGGCAACTGACTCAGCCACACTTCTAAGGCATGGATGGTAGCCTATCATCGAACTGCTGACGTTTCCATCCGGGTGTGGGGGCCGTCAGAATAAGCTTCACCGTGCAAGTTACCTTATGTCCCTTGACATGCTTCGGGATCTCCTCCGACCGTTACCCCTCATCCAAACTTCGGCGTGGTTACTCTACTGAGCTTACTAAATAGCGCCATCTCGGGAGTAATAATGGCCTTGGTTCAGACGGTGCTTGCGTTCGGTGATGTCTCGACCGAGTTCTGGTGCAGGGACCACTGAGCTTACTTCGTAGCGATAGCTTGTCCGCCCTAGCAAGTCCAGAATCTATAGTTGTATATTTTATTCTCTTACAATTGTCCCTCAGTTCGCATGAGCTGAGTCGTCACTTACCGAGGTCATGTGAACTGGACGTGCTCCTCTTCCGAGTTCGGAGCTTGTCAGGCATGTTGGTGCCCACTAGCTGTTTTCCTCCTCTCTAAGTCTGTCATTTCTACTGTACTATTTGGACCAAGGGTTTGGGTCTGATTAGTCCGCGTGCTAAGTTGGTGCACTGGTGTCGAGGTCTTTCACCTGCCCCTAGGGCTAGTTTGGTGAGGACGCGCAGCTGTGTGATTGCCACGTGCTCTTGTCTCGATGGTTCCGGAGGTGGTTGCCTCCGCATGGACCCATGCGCCCACTAAGACACGTTTTGGTTTCCTTTCCGCCTCTTCACCTTTCATGTAAGGGTCTGTTCGTTTTCCTCCTTTCATTACTTGTTTCACGAATATTCAAGAGCGTTCTAGAGAGAGAAAGTGATTTCCCCTCCGTTTGTTGCTTCCGTTTGATTGCTCGTCCGATCATCCTTTCGATTTTCGGCCACCCATCTTCGATTGACCTCTGATCGTCGTTCCGATTTTCTGATTTAGCTTTGGTACATTTCTTATCTTTGTTTCCTTTCCTTAACTTATCTACATTTTTCTGCTTTTTTATGCCTCGTGCGATTTCAGCCTTTTCTTCTGCGCTAGCATTTTTATTTCTTTGGCGTCTGTATTGAGTTTCTGATTTTTTGGCTTATCCACCAATTGTTGGAGCTCTGATCTTTCTTGAGTTTTTGTGCCCTAGGTTGCCCTCGACCTGTCCCCTTGATGAAACGGGTCTGGGCTGCCCCGAGGTATTATTGGCTTTAGGGTTTTGTCCCCCAGGCCCTTTTGTTGCTGAGGTAGGTTCAAGACAGGAGGAGGTATAATAGCTGTCCTTTTGAAAATAGTAAATAGTCTTGGGGGTCAGAGCTCGGTGCTCATGGCGAGCTCGTTTGACTCTGTCCTTGGAAGCTCATCATAACTGTTTGGCTGAGTTCGTTCTAACTGCTTTGCTTCTGTTTTTAGAACATGGATTTGAACCGAGCTCAACTGCTGGTCCATGACGACGCTACTTTACACAAATTTAGAATTGACCACCGCATCCCCGAGGATGTTCGGATTGAGCGCCCTAGGTCGAACGAGGATGCAAATCTGGTCGAGGGCCACTGGGACCGCATCTTGGTTTGTATTCATCTAATCCACTAGGTCTAGCTCTGGTTCCCAATCAATCCGATGTTGAGGGAGGTGATGGTGCACTACCACCTTACATTCATGCAAGTACCTGTCAACTTCATCCGAATCGTGCTCGTGGTGGATGCGTTGATATGTCAGATGGAGCTTCCCTTCAGTGTCTAGGATCTATTACATGTCTATACTGTGGTGAGGCCGAAGAGGGAACTAGATACACTCTTCTTGAAGGGTAATCATTACATGCGTCTCAGGAATCCCCGCCAGCCACAAACGAGGTTGGTCACTGACAACCCAAACAAGGACTTGTTCCTTGACGAGTTTGTCTGGGTTTCAGATAATTAAGAGTTCTGAGCTGAGCACGATAGTCTCTTCTCGTTCACAAGGTATAATGGTCATTTGCCAAACAGTAAGTATTTCCTTTGCGAAAATTGTGATTTTCAATCTTGTGAAATTTTTTACGCCAATTCTGATACTTGTTTCTGTTGTTGTGCAAATTCAACAACCAACTCAAGCGCCGATCTAAACAATGTAAGGAAGCCAACAAGGAGATTTCTAGGAAGGTAACTGATCTATTTGCATACGAGTCGATCTATCAACACGTGATCAAGCATAAGGCCGAAGAGCTTGGATGTATTAGGATCCCTCCCCTGCGCATCGAGGGTTGGGCTTTACAGCACAACGCCTTTAACTCGGAAAGTTCCAGAGCCGAGCTCAACGCGAACCTTCCCCCAGCTAAAGTTTTGGAAGAAGGCGTCACCTCAAGCTCGTCGAGCTACGCCTTTCTTGAATCTTCGGACAGTGAAGGGGAAGAAAGAGAGGAAGCAATCAGCCAACTTGTGGTGAACAGGCGAAGGAATCGGGTGCCTCCTTTAGAGCAGCTAG
>BRYF01000001.1:4105000-4107500 GCA_030159135.1 Actinidia polygama | reverse complement strand
GTATTTAATTATATTATGCTCTAACATATGAAATTGTATAAAAAGGTTTGATCAAGTCGAGTGTTTGACACTCTTTCCTTAAGACAGATTCGCCCCCCACACAGGTGCTCATGGGTCTAACGGGCGTCTATCTCCAAGATAAAATGATCACGACACTGAATAAGTAGCACTACAATATTCAGGTCCAGCGGATGCAAACTTTTAGATTCTACTCGCTCAAAGTACAAAGTGTATGCAACATGTATGATATAAATCAACATTGAATTTATGTCTTAATTCTACACAAAATTATGACATTAAATTCCGTACAGAAACCTCAATCGTTTCTGATAAAATCAATATGGTATAATTATAAATAACAGTATTTTCTACACAGAAAATAGACTGTCGAACTGTAGAATTTTACACAGAAATTCATACAGTAACACATAAATACAGTAGAAGAATTTCCACATAAATTTTCTACGCACATATATAAACAGAATTATATTCGATAATTGAAGAACAATTAATTAACCGAAACCTGGAAGAGTAAATCTGAAAAGACGCTGGAATATATGAACAGAATGGATTTCTAGTACAGTCGCTGCAAAATCCGATCAAAACTTCGCCGGAATAATTTGGACAGCACTTCGTCTTCGTCTTCGTCGGAGAGAGAGAGAAAAAGAATAGAGGAATTCGTAATTATTCATCTATTAAAACAGAGGGGAAATGTTTCTATTTATAGAAATATTCGCACCTCTTCGAAAAGGTACCAGCCAAACGCACCCTTAGGAAGAGTTGCAACTCTTCGCAGCCAAACATGGCCTTAAAGGAAGTTACAACCGTTGGAATTAATTTTGAAGAGCCAAACGTGGCCTTAAGGGAGGTTTACAACAGTTGCAATTGAATTTTAAATTCAAAATAAAAAATAATTATTAAATAGGCCCAAACCTTTTAATATTATTAAATTACACCCACGACGGCGGCGGCGGCGCGCGCGCGCGTGTGGGGTGTAGTGAGAAACTTAGGTTATCTAAGTCTCCTCCCCGTTAAAAACTTGGGTATGCCCAAGGGCACACTTTAGGCTTCCAAATCTAGGCTTTATAAACCCATCACTTTTCCCATAGGAAATCAATGTGGGACAAACCTTTAGTTTCACCCAATACCCATACTCATGGTACCTACTTTAGAAGCCATTATCTCATTCAAACCTCTATGGATTTGAGCAAATAAATATTTGTTCTTCATCTCTTCATGGAGGAGAATACAAAGCACATTGGACCCATTAAAATGAACATATGGATCCCACATAAAAAATGGCTCAAAGTTAGTGTACCACACTAAATATTCCAACAATAAATACAAAACGACTTCATTCCATTTAGAAACAAAACATGGAAGGTTTAGTGAAAAGACGTCGTTATGCGTTTATTCATGCAAAATAACATCGTTTTGCATTTGTTGTACAAATATTGTACATTTTTGTGCGTAAACGTAACATTATTCCCGACACCCCAGTAAACTCCCAAATCCACTGCCATCACCCACCCTTCTCTCATCCATCATTAGCAGCCCATCCCCATTACCACAACGCCCCCTCCTTCTGTCTTTACATCGATATATACACAACAAACCCAAATCAATCTCCAAAATTGGAAAACCAACAACCCCCCACCCAAATCAACAACCCAAACCCAACAACAACTTTCACTCCCAAATCAAACTCCAAATCAACAAATCCCAAAAACCCAATACCTAGATCTGGCGAACGGCAACCGCGACCAGTGAGAGGTGAACAGAGAGGGATGGTGAGTTATAGTGACGCTGGTGAGTCTGTCTCTCTGCGCGTCCGGAGATGGAGGCGAGGGTGAGTGGGCGACGGAGAGAGAGAAGCAAGAGCGAGCGGGAAACGGCGGCGATCCGGTGGTGGGTCTCCCTCCCCCCCTCTCTCCCTCCTTCCTCTGTATCTGTTTTTGGGTTTTACCGTTTTAATTAATGTTGGATTTGTACGGATATACACCACAGAGTTTTACTAATGTTTTTGGTAGTGCTAAGTTTTTTTTTAAAGAGTGCTAAGGTTAGTTTGGGAATTTTGGTAGGTTATATGCTGATGTCATCCTTTTTCGGTTAGTTAATGTAACGGTTCACTAAGTGAAGGGGTTTTCTGTAATGCAAATTCAAACTATAAAGTTCAGTGTAATTTTTTAAACTTCACGTGACATCTATATTAAAAACAAACCTCAAGGACGTCTTTGTAATTTATTTTTAATTTTAATTGGTGTATTAAAAAAAAAATTGGTACAAAAGACAATCTTATTATTTTATAAAAAAATAATTTTAGATGAAATCTTGATATTAATTTTAAAAATAAGAAAGTACTACTTCTAAAATCTCAGATGAGACGGGTGAAATTTGGATTCAGATCCTCTGAAGTGTTTTCATCTGGATTGTTTTTAAAGTGGTGTAAAACGACGCCGTTTTACATCATTTCAGAAACAATGCAAGAGAAGAGAAAATA
>BRYF01000001.1:4012500-4015000 GCA_030159135.1 Actinidia polygama | reverse complement strand
CCCTTGAACTAGAAGTCCCATTTAATCAAATGGAACTTCTCTTTGCTATTCCGATGCCGTGGGACTAATTTAGTCAGTCCATCCATCTCTGCTCCAACTTTGTTTCTGCTCCTATGACACCCAAACCCAGGAGGCTGCAAGTAGTGGGTGGCACTGCCTCTATCATAACTGCTACAACTCCTCTCTCTCTGAGTGGCAGCCCTGCAGCTGCTACTCCAACTTCGTTTCCTGCACCATCTGTCTCGGCATTGGCTTCTTCTAAGATTGAAGTTTTGCAGCACCCTGTTAAAACTCTCAAGGAACACCTGTGACATAAGCTGCCCAGTTTCCAAAAGCTTGGATCATAACCTGCCATAACCGTTGGAGATTGCCAACACATTGTATGCTGAGGGTTTCATCACACAAAGGTTATATGATTCAACAAAAAGTGAAGAAATACTCGAGAGCACGTGGTGCGCTTTCATTGTGACTCTTTGCATGCATAACCCTTAATTTACGGCTGTGCCATTACTCCAATTCTTTGACTGATCATGCATACACCTAGGAAGCAAACCACTCAAATGAATCGACCACGATGTGGGGCGACATGGTCAACAAGTTCTAAAGAAGCTCTTCCAAGTAGAAAACCGCCTCATCACCCTCAAGCTAGCAAAGAAAACACATAAGGAAAACGAGGCAATCATTGTGTGCGTCAGTTAGATTTAGAGAAGAGAATGACTTGTGGAATATCTTGCTCATAGCAAAGGAGCTCTAAGTACAAATTTACCCTTAGAACCATACTTTATAACTTAACACTCCCCCACAAATTGGTGCAAAGATATAACTCATGCCCAACTTGAACACAATAAGGTGAGATACCTTACTACTAAGACCTTTAGTGAATAAATCAACTAATTGATCCTCGGATCGCATAAAACACATACAAATCAAACCTTTGCTCAATGCCTTCTTGATGAAGTACCTATCAACTTCTATCATGTTGCACTATGGTGCGAACAATATTTATAGCAGTCTTATCGTAACAACAACTTCATAGGTCAATTATCACGAATCCCCAAATCTCTTGAGAAGACTTGGAGTCATTTATTCTCACAAAAGCTATGAACCATAGCCTTGTATTCAGCTTTTGTGCTAGATCTAATTATTTGTTTTATTTAAGTGGTAGTAAGAACATGGTATAAGTTTGTGGAGTTGTCAGTTGGATTGGAAGTGAACACTCAAAACTAAACTGTGTCCTAGCAAACATACTTGTAAGCATTTTTTGTATCCTAAACCATAGTAGCACGAAGCGGGTATGCGAATGGGAGCGGGAGCGGAGGAGCGGAGGATCATAGAAGTGTGAGAGCGCCGTCGGGAGCGTGTAGGAAAAATATTAAAATTATAATTTTTTTAATATTTTTAATATTTTTTATATAATTAAATACTATTTTACTTAGTTTGCACAATACTATTTTCTATTTATTGTAATGATAGTACATATGAAGGAATTATCAAGTCAAGTGGGCCTGTTACAAATGGGCTTGTTAAAGCAATTATCAAGTCAAGTGGGCCTGTTACAAATGGGTTTGTGAAAGCATTTATCAAGTTAAGTGGGCCTATTACAAATGGGTTGTTACAAATGAGAGCAATAACACATGGTCCACACCAAATCTATGACCTAGGGCTTTACATCTCTCGCTCATTCATCCAGCAGACACCGAGAAGTTCCTTCTCTCTCCTCTCTCCTCTCTCTCACTCATCGCAGCCGATTGACTTCGACAGCCCTCCAGAGCTCCGATTGGTCTCGATTTGCCTCGATTTGACACCAACGAGGCTCGATTGAGTTCGATTTGATTTGGGTGTGTTCGATTTGTGTCCGATTTGTTCCGGTAAGCTCCTATCTTCCTTAGGAGCGCGATTCTTCCTCTTGGGAACGCATTTCCGTCGCGTTTCCGAGCGAGAATCGCATTTCTCGGGGAGGAGCGCCAAACTTGCCGGTGGTTCCTGCAACTAAGTCCTAAACCTTGAGTACATGTTGGAAAAGGCCTTATGGAGAACAAAGCTTTTGACAATAATACAGATGATGTTTTTGGAAGTTAGTCTTGTAGTATGCATGATATCTCCATTTTGTTTGTGTTCGATATTTTCATGAGCCTTCTAAGCTGAAAGATATGTGGATTGTTAAGTGGAAGTGATGGTAAAGTAGCCTTAATTCTACAGGAATGCTGTCCCTTTCTGTCAACATGTCCTGCACTTTTTAACAAAATGAAATGAGCCAGCCATGAAAGAACTATGTACTCCTTTCTTATTTCTATTTGTACTTGTGCCTGTGACAATTTTTTGGTACCTAGTGTCCAGGGTTCACATGGTTTGATTAGTTTTCATAGTTCCTATTGTGCTCAAAATCGAATCAACCACACACAAGACAACAAAGATTTACGTGGTTATGCCTACGTCTACGGAGAGAAATCAATAATCCACATAATCCACTAATCGAACGAAGAGGATGACAAAAGGAGAA
>BRYF01000001.1:3940000-3942500 GCA_030159135.1 Actinidia polygama | reverse complement strand
GCCTATGCCACCAACATTCGCTAGCTAGCCACATTCGATTTTCTTTCTCTCTCCACAACCCTACAGTTCTGAACTACCATTCACAATCTGATTTAATTGCCGTCAGTTGCAACAAAACTAATTTTCTTGATTTTTTCCAATTGACTTTAAGATCCAACCTCGATAGCACAAGTGCGGACGTCAAAGGGCTAGCACGTATAATTTTTGAAGCTGGACTTGCCAAAGCGACTTTTACTTTGAACAAAGCAAACAAGTTACTCAAAGAGACAAATGAGCGTATCCTAAAACAATGTCTCCAGATTTGTGCTAAGGTCTAGAGTTGAATTGTAGACGAAATCCCTCAAGCCGTTGAAAATGTAGGGTACAACACTCTCTCTCGCTCCTCTCTGAAACACACCAACTCTTCTCTCTCTAACTCACAGTACACACCAACAGAGATTCGGATCCTTTTTGAAGTGCACCTAGGGTGAAGTGTTTTTGAAGTATACAAAACGATGTCGTTTTGATTTTTACCATGAAACGATATCGTTTTATACATTCCGGAAATACTCCACCCATAATGCATTTTAGAGGTTCCGAACTCAACACAAGGGTAAGCTAGATATCAATAACAATTAAATATTATTATTTACATTATATTCATTAAATATCTTTTAATACAATTCTCAATCATAACATTTTCAAATTACATACTTGTGTATATATATTTGTATGTTTGACAAAAAATCATAAAAAATATATATATATACACACACACTAAAGAGATGCTCTATCATAATATTACCATTACTTACATTAATGATCGACTACAAAAAATACAAATGAGAAATTTATCGCAACACTTAAATTTATCACCGTCAATACATTAAATTCTATTCAAACATATGACCTCCGTAAAAAATGCAAAATAAATTTTGGTAAATGACTAATAAATTTATCACTGTTAAATTTATTCAAACATATAATCACTGCATAAAACTAATATTTATATAACTAATAAATTTCTCATTGTTAAATTTTTACGCCATTGATATTCTGATAAGGGAAAAAAACTATAAAAAATACTAATATTTCAGTATTTTAAAAAGCGGCATAGGCGCTAGGCCCACCCAGCCGGCCGCTTATTGCTTATAGAGTGTTTTTCGAATTCGTGGATTGCTTATAAAATACTAATTTGATATCATTTTCTTTGTTAGAATTTAATAAATAAGTCCGATAAATAAGCTCCTAATATAATTTTCCTTAATAGAGGGTAAAAATTAATAAACATACTAAAATTTATATGATTGATATATTTATCCCTGTTAAATTTTATTGCAAAAAAATATTATTTTATATTTTTCATATCTTGTTTGATAGATCTGGTTGATAAAGTTAAAAAAATTTAAAACAGATCATCACCTCCTCAATCCACCAAGCGGAGGAGATCCATGCAGCGCACGAGAAGGTAAGGCAAGTAGATTTAGAAATAGAAATCTAATTGTGTGGCTTCATCCTGTTTCAGGTGGCATGAATCTGAACTTGGATGGAAGCTTCAAGCTATCAAGGAAAAATGGGAAGGGAAGGAAGTGCTGGATGCGGTGGTCTGATCAGAAATGAGAAAGCAGAATGGGTGAAGGGTTTTAGATGATGTCTGAAGACTTCCTGATTGCTAAGCTTTGGAAGCAAAATTATGGGCAATTAACAGGGGACTCGTCCTTGTTAGCAATGAAGGAAACAACCCAATCGAGAGAGAGAAATTAACTCACAAGAAGTGGTGGAACTTATTCAAACAGGTCCATATGAAGGAGCCTCATTCAGAAGCCTCATCCAAGAGTGTTGGCTGCTAATGAGAAGGAGCAACGCTAAGATAAATTTCATGCCTAGGGAAGCCAGTAGATGTGCAGATTTTCTTGAGGAAACAATGGTGGTGCTGCAAGAGCCTCCTCAGCTCATGAGGAGGATGCCAAATGAAAATCGAGCGGGTGTAGTCTTTAGGATTTCGGTTCTTTCCTGCCTTTCGATGTTTGGCTTGTTGTTGTGGTTGTTATTTATTTTTACCATATTAATTTACCATCTGATCTGACGCAGCATAGCCTATAACCATTATATGAAATTGATTCAGTTATGAAATCCACTGTATCAAATATTGTTAGATGTTTTACATCAGAAAGAAGATACTCTTGAAATACCAAAGATTTGATGCGATAAATTATTTGCAAGAAAAGTAAATTAAAGTAGAAGAAAAATGTACCAAATTTCTCGACTATGTTCACATACAAATGAATAAGGTAGAAAAATTTTAAACATGGTAGGTGAATTTCGTACGAAAGTAGTTAGAAAACAATATTTTTGTAAAATTTTTTATTTTTTTTTGGGATAAATTGCAAGGAAAAACTTCTTATGAGATTCCAATAACATATAACTAATTGAGCAATCAAAAATGCCAAAAAAAATTATAATTTATCAATATTCTCCTTTTGACAACTAAACAATGAGACAAAATAATAATAATAATTTC
>BRYF01000001.1:3910000-3915000 GCA_030159135.1 Actinidia polygama | reverse complement strand
AAATTTGTATGTCTTCTAAATTTACAAATGTGTTGTTAATGGAGAATAATGAAAATAAAAGTCATAAGATGTGATGTAAGATTTAATTCTTTATGCAAAATGGTCAAATATTTAGAGGGTTGATGCTTCGGGGAGAAAAATGGTAGGGTTTGTAAGATTTAGTTCTAATACGTGAAAGATGATGATGGAAGAAAAAGATTAAAAATGATGATAAAAATAAGATATATCACATGGAGTGTCCCGACTCCTGAGTTATAGCTAGGAGTACTTTTTTTTGGTGCTCTCTCTTTGAACCCATTTGCAAGAGTGCAATTTTATTCACTTATCTAACAAGATAGGTAAATATTATCCTCCTCCTCCTAATTGATTAAAACACAAGACACCCGACTTATTTTAAATAAAAAAATGTATCTTATTTACCCACATTGTCAGATGAATAAATATAATTACTCTCTACTTTCGCTCCCTCTTTCATCCTTATTTTCTTAAACCAAATCACATAGCAGTAGCAAACATGCACCCACGCATCATAACAACTGGTGATCTCGTCCTTCGTGATTTGGTTCATGGAGCGCCATTTTTGGTACTAGGCGAGACTCGGAGAGTTTTCTTAGGGACAATACGGTGCTACAGTGAAGTATAACTTTCGTTGGTCCCTAACAAAAATCATTAAAAATGTGAGTTGATATGAGTGTACATATCACATGCATGCACAAATATAACTTCACCGCTATTATCGTCATCTCCACTACGATACCATCTCTCCACTACCGTAGAGGTCGCTCCCACCATTCTACCGTTGCCGCCATCATTACTACTACTATAAGCACCACCCTCCACCTCTATCACTATTCTACCATTGCTCCAACTCCACAACTCTCCGCTCTTGTTACTATTCCACCACTGCAGCCATACTACCACCATTTATCTACCTCCACTGTTGTCGTGACCATTGCCACCACCACCATCAATCACCCCCACCCACATTTTACCATTATAGCTATAATCTACCCCCATTATCATTCTACCGTTTGCTATATAAATTAGATTTAGATTTAGATTTAGATTTAGATTTAGATTTAGATTTAGCTTGTTGAATCAGTTTCAATTCAACACTTATATTTTTATTTAAAATATTTCGCATTTAGTTTTCACAATACTTATTTTTTAACTTTCAGCATTCAGTTTTATCAAACAACACTGAAGCTTGGATCTTCTTCTACTATGGAATACTAAATCTATTTGCTTGGTCCAAAGATTATGTTTTCTTCCAACACTTTTAATGAATTAGCTTTTTCTCCCCATATCATGGTTTCATTCCTTGTTTTAGATGTTAATGGTAGATCTTTAGATCTTAACTAAGAGATATATATCTTTGATTATTTTTGTCAACAATTCTACTTTGGTATAAGTGATACTCAGATCTCTAAGTGTTCAATAAAATGCCTTAAAGCCGTTCATAATCCTTAAAACATCTTTTTGATAAAAAAAAATTATTTTATTGATACATCCTCCAACCAATATCATGCTACTATTGTGATTTTGTTGAGTAATAAAGAGAGAAAAAGTTGATTCGCCCAAGTTAGGAGAAGACTATATTTTTGGACCATGTCTTTTTCATTTATAGTTTACATCGAATTTCGATAAAACCCACAAAAATCTCATTCATAATCCATCATTTTTTCATTCTTCACATTTACTCGCAACACAAATTCATCTTGCATATTAAGCCACATGTGAAAATGACCTTGGGAATTAAGTACAGTGTTGTAGTGATAGGTTCTTGCGCTTAGAAACTGTCAGAAGTAGTAAATTGTCACTGCTATGATATGGTAAATCTCACTAGATTAAGACTTCTGCGCTACCTTGTCGTACTCCTCGCCTGTGCACCACAACAAGCACCATTAAGGCTTTTCTGTCGGTCGGGGGGTGTCTGGGAAGACCCTCTGGTGAGTAAAAATACGAAAGAGGAGAGAACATGAGAGTTAAAGAGTTAGCGTTTGAGTTTGCATATTAAAAAGCCTGTGAGTCCTCCTATTTATAGGCTAACTCATTGAGTTCTAGTTGAATTCGACTTCCTCACTATGTATATAACTTTACCAGCGAGATCCCGCATTCCTTCTTATCCCAACTAAGAAGTAGATCCTTCCCCAACAAGAGGCAAAATCTACCTCTTCCCGCCGACTTCCAGAACAAATCCGGCTCTCCCAAGTCCCACACACGGGTATCCACCATGGATCCAACTCTCTAGGCCCAATCCTCATGCATTGAGCCCGTTCGGCCCAACAAGTCCCCATTGAACGAGTATGACTTTAACTCATTTTAGCCCCTTACAACTACCAAGCAAATAACTATATATGAGGAATAATGGTAATCATGAAATTTATGATTTTGAAAAGAACAATTATAAACGAGATTTTTACAATTCATAAATGAAGTTAGCTGCATGAAATTGACCTTTACCCGTGAAACGATGCTAAAAGTTACAATGACTTGTCACTAAAACGACCCCTATGAAAGTGTCATCTTAGACTAGTGCTTCATTCATCGAAGTTCTTAAAAACAATTTTATTCATTTGGAAACATCAAAATTACACTTGTACAAACCATAAATCATGTATTCTTGGAATCAATTATAGATCCCAAATACATTAGACTAAGAATGAACTTGAACGATCGTAGTGCTACCAAATTGGCCTTTAAATGTCATACTCAAAAGGCCGTGAAGAGTTTCCTAACATATATTCTTAAATTGAATAAAAGTAAAATAAAAAATGGCCAAAAGCCTTCACAATAGCTTCAATTTAAACAATTATAACCTTTCTATTTCAATCTAGATCCAGTATAGTTGCCTTGCCTTTGCCAATACCAATTCATAGTTTGGATGGAAAGACATTAAACACATGAAACTCACATGTCCAATTTTAGAGACCGAAGTTAAACTTTAGTCAAACTACAAAGACTATGGAAAAATCAGTCTCTAAAAATTGCCATGTGAACTTACGTGCTCACTTTCTGTCAAAGTTCTGAACAAGTATTGCTAGAAAGACTATATTGGAACTAAATTAAAATTGCATGCAGGGTCCTAGTTGTCTAAATTGAAACGAACCAAATTAAGTGAAACTTTGTTTCAACTACAGATATTAATCGTAAAAACTACCCCAGATAATCTTAAGTGAAATAACCACCCTTGACAGATTTTAACCAAAGGAAAGGAAATAACATAATAGAAAAGTGAAAACAATTAACAATAATATCACACAAAATCTTTCTAGCCTCAATTTAATGCATTCAAGAGAGACGGGAGCACACCAACTCAGAAGAAAAATGGGCTCATCCCTCGCAATACTTATACAGGCTATCGAGCAATAGATAGAAAGACTGACTGTGGAGATAGTTTTAATTCCTTTTCTAAGATCATAATACATATGTTACTTTAGCGGTAATGGAAAATTGATACTCCAACCACCCTAAAAATAAGTAGAATAGAATTTATAAAACTTTTTCCTATTCTTTTCCTTTTCTCACCAAATCCTTGATTCAAACACAACTCAAGTGACCTGAAAATCATCATAGCACAATAGTTTACATCATCTCAAACGTAAGACTCCTACTATATTGGCAAAATTTTTAAATAATAAGCTGCTACATCACTACCACTAGCTAGACAACAGATCCCAAATAAGTATACCATCCCAATCTGTTAAACTAAAATCCCATTTCATTCAAAAAAAAAGCAAGGAAAATGTACAAATGAGGAAATTATCCCAATTGTCTAAACATAGAAAAACTATCTATACAAATGTTGAGAACTTTTTTGTAACATTTCACTTACTTGTAGGTGTCAATTATACTGCAACTAGCAAACGAGACAAGTTTAGCTATTTCTGGGTCCAAGAAGGAAAATCTTCCCAAGACTGATGACATTATGGATGCTTACTCTGGTATGCGACAATAAAGGAATTAAAGTGTGCATGCTTATACACACACAATAAGTTTGTCATCACACCATCATGCAGACTTGTAAAATATAATGTTAGCCAATCAATCATGAGATTGTCAAAGATTAGGGGATATATTGCAGAAGATCTAGAAATCACCATCAGTAAAATTACTAAACCGAGTTGGAAGTAATGTAGATACAAGGATTATATGTAAATGACGTATTCTTACAAAAACCTTTTTATCACACACAGCAGCCAATTGTGAATGTGAATAATCCGATCAACATATAAAGGAAAAACCACTTTCCACCTATATATATGTGTATGTGTGTGCGCGCGCAAAAGAGAACATTACTAGAAAGGAGGTTGGTGTAGTGCCATTTCACATTCCTTTCTAAGATGATAATGCACATGGTATATATAGCAGTATGTGTTTATGAACAAACAGCAGCAATAGAGAACATTACCAGAAAACACAAGGAGTACAAAACTACGATTATTAACATCAAACAAATTCCTTGGAGGTTGGTGTACTGCTAATTCCATTCCTTTCAAAGATAAATAATGCATGTGCCTTTCATTATCAAGTGTTATTTCTTGGCAAATTTTTAATATCCATCAAACAATTTCAGGGTAGGAATTTCATGCAAGAATTGGACACCTAGAATTGAACTAAATGGCATACCACTCACGTGTGATGCTTTTGATTTTAGCAGTGTTGTGTCCAGCAAATAATCGGCCAATGGGCAACTAGTAGGTACCTTTCAAGAATCAAAAGAAGAAAATAAAGGACTATAATCACAGAAGCAATAATCACCAAAGGAAAGGGAATAATATAATCAAAAAGTGAAAACAATGAAAAATAATATCATACAAAATCTTTCTAGTCTCAATTTAATGCATTCTGACTTTGCTAGGCGAGAGTGAGGCGAGCATAAAAAAGAGAGACGGGAGAACACCAAATCAGAAGAAAAAAGGGCCCTCGCTATATTTGTACGGGCTATCGAGCAACAAATAGAAAGGCTGACCGTAGTGATAATTTTAATTCCTTTTCTA
>BRYF01000001.1:3777500-3780000 GCA_030159135.1 Actinidia polygama | reverse complement strand
ATTAAAATGGCAAAATACGACCTTCGTTACTTCCATCCACCAAACACATCTTACAGGAGAGCACAGTGATATTTCAAAAAATATAAAAGATGCTAGTGTCTATGTCAGATACTTCAACGAGGTGACTATAATTTACTATTGGTATATTGTTAATACTTTTCGAGAAAAGTAAATTCAGTATTTTACCGCAGTAATGTATCATAGAATTGGAATGACTACTGCAGTAATGTATTGATGGTTTCACAAAAATCGACCCCACGGGAAAAAGTTATTGGAAGTTAATTAGTTAGATGGGCTCATGCTTATGTAAAAGTTTCTTCATACATGACCCAGTTAACATTTTCTATATTTGATTTCCGTACATAACATGGGTTCTCTGCTAGTATATGCGGGGAAAAATTGATTCGGCACATACAAATTATTGTGTTCAATAATAGATCACACACATATAAGACAATAAAAATTTACGTGATTCGGCCAACGATACCGCCGTCCATGGAGAGAAATCAACAATTCACTAATCCAACAAATAGATTATAAATGAGGAAACTCACCTCTCAACTCACCTTCTCTCACTCTGTCTTGCCTCTCAATCTCACTTCACAGCAACTCGCAGCACACAGCACACACATATGCACAGCGCATTAAATCTCAACACCCTACCCTTCCTTTTATAGACCAAGGGAAGGAAGTGGTAGAGTTCTAACAGAATACCTAATTGGTATCCTATTCTAACTACGAAACAATAAAAGATAAACACTCTCAATAGTCGTAGATAACTCGAGAGTTTCACCGTCACATGGATACTTCATGCGAACCCCAACCGGGCTTGGGCTTGGTTATTGGACTTGGACTCATCCAGATAGACTGGACTCAACACAAATTTTCGAAGAACAAAATTGAAATATATAGCTTCAACTGATTGAGAAAATTATTCAATCGATTGAACAATTACAGAAATAAAAATTATATACACTAAAATTACAG
The DNA here is from genome assembly GCA_030159135.1 of Actinidia polygama. Classification (NCBI taxonomy): domain Eukaryota; kingdom Viridiplantae; phylum Streptophyta; class Magnoliopsida; order Ericales; family Actinidiaceae; genus Actinidia; species Actinidia polygama. The sequence continues at coordinate 3,779,013 of BRYF01000001.1, read as the reverse complement.
AAATTAAAATAAGTGATACAAATAGAACCGAGTACTGCAATGGCAATTTCCTTAAAGAAAGAACCGAGGGTGTTGTAGCTTGTTATCGATGTTTTCCTCTCAAAATAAAACGGCTAAAACCACTAACGTAGAAACACCTCTTTACACAACCTTACCTCCTTAGGGGTAGTTAATTTGGATCAATTTGGGCGCAAGTTATAAAGGAGTTGGATGGTTAATGTGGTAGTTAGTCAATAATCCCACTAATCATCCATTTAACATAGAGGTGTGTACACAATTGGAATTGGGTTGGTTATTTACAAATCCAAGATCCAAAACAATAGGAAAAGTTTAACAAAATTGAAAACCAGAATCGAATTGTTAAGTAGTCTATGTGGAACTGACTATAGCTAACAAACTATCACCGACAACCACCCACTACCACCGCTACCAACCCCAACCACCCATCTTCCAACAACCAATGCCCTCCCCCCACCCCAAAAACAGTTCATTATCGCTGTCACCCACCACCACTCACCCCGCATGCTACTACCACCCCCCACCCCTGCCAACTAGCTTGGTGGTGGTTGGCAAAAAAGTAAAAATAATCTAAAAAAATTAATTTGAGACAAAACATAAACTGATAAAAGTTATAAAATAATTGATTAAAATGAAAAAATACTAATAAATTAAAATTAAAAATAAAAATAAAAAAAATAAAGAAAGTGTGGGACCATGTGATTATGGCTCCGTTTGGTATCAGTTTTTTGCCTTTTTTTTTAAGTTTATAAGCAAAAAAGTAAAAAAAAAAAACTTTTTTGCCTTTGCTTTTTTATTTATTTTTAACTAAAGTAAAGTCAAAAAAGCAAAAAAAACAAAAATCTTAAATTTTTTATAACAAATTTAAAAAAAAAATGATTTTAAAGCATTACTAAACAGAGCCTGTGTCAAATCAAAGGGTCATTTTCAATTTCAAAAAACACAACAAAAACATCACAAGCTTTTATGTTTGATACCCCCACCCCACAAGAAGAAAAAAAACAGATAAAACCGAGAGCGTGAGTTCACGCGCTGGAAAAAGTATTACGTTTTCACTTGTAAAGTCGCGGGAGCCACGCGCGTCCTCTTGTGCCCGGGTTGCCATAAACCCACAGGCGCCAGTGAATTACCAAATATGCCCACGGTGAAATGGCGTCTGGTGCGCACTAAAGCGCGAGTACACGAAACTTTGTGTACGCGAACGCGTTGTGAAATGAAAGAATTTATTCGAAAAGTCCACGTTGATAACTTTCCAAAGATAAGCACTAGTTTGGCCACTTGGGTTCGCTTGGCATCAGATTTTTTTAGTTTTTTGATTGGTTTTTTTTGTTTAAAATAAGCAAAAAAGTCAATTAGAGTTGATTTTTTTGCTTTTCTGATTTTGCTTATTTGCTTGGTTTTAGCTAAAGTAAAGCCAAAAAAATAAAAAAAAAATAAAAAATAGTCTTTTGATAACTAGCTTAAAAAAAACTTGACTTTTAAGCATTATCAAACG
>BRYF01000001.1:3712500-3722500 GCA_030159135.1 Actinidia polygama | reverse complement strand
TTAGAAATAATTATAATTGTAATTATACTATTTTTTTTGGTTTTGGTTGTGCCAACAAAATGACAAGAAAGTGGGAGAAAAAAAAAGTTGGAAAAGAAAAGAATAATAAAATCAAGGCTAATTAAAGAAAAGGAGGAAGGGAAATAAAAAAATAGGAAACTAAATTGAGAAGAAAATTAAATATACATCCTATTTATTTTTCTTTATTTTTTCGATAGTAATTTTTGCACTCTTATTTGTTCAGTACACTATTTTTTTTATTGGATAAAATTATCCGAACGGCCTTAAAAAAAACAAGAAAATTAAGGCTAATCAAAGAAAATGTGATTTAATAAACCTGATTTCGTACATAAATGGCCTTCAATGCAATATTTACAAGATGTATGGTTTGAATTATCGAGGTGGGCTCGGGTTGAGACACACAAAAGGAATCTTGACAGGACTTGAGGAGGAGGATGGTCTCGAGGGGAGCTCAACCCGGAGTAATATATATTGAAATAATTTCTCTCTTTAGAAATTATGTAAGTGGTACACCAAATAACAGCAAAGCTGAGGTGGCAGCCAGATGCTTGGAAGAATAAAAGAGTTGGAAAAGGGTTAAAATATAAGATCTTGGTTGATTAGGTTGCCAAATATATAATATACTATAATATACATATTTGTATATTTATAATTACTCAAACATCATCAACTTGATTATGATTTTGTGAACATTCATCATCAAAAAGCATTATTCCCAAATATTCTGGATCAAAAAGTTTCTTTTAGTTAGAAGCCAACAAAAGATCAGCACTTTTTTGGGTAAATTACAGTCATGTCTTAATACTTTTAAGTCTAATGCGGCTTTTCATTCATGCGGTGTTCAATTAAGTGAAAGAAATACGTCATGTGTACGTGGTTAAAGATGATAAGAAAATCAAGCTGTTCGAGCTTGGCTCGTTAAAAACTTATTTGAGTTTAGTTTGTTATATAAACAAACTAAGCTGGAAAATATTTCAAATCACGCTTGAATAATGTATTACTCAGATAGATAAGTTTATAATGTTTAAAAAATTCAAGCTACTAGAGATCAACGTGATTAAAGCTCATTTGAGATCGGCACGAATAATAAACAAATCAATCTCAAATATAAATGTAAAGCTCATTAAGTTTTCAAATAAAACTTGAATAATCTAACGTTTGACTCGTTTATCACCCCTACATGTGGTTCCAAGAAAAGAGATCACGTGGCTCTTAGCTAAACTTAAAATCGATGAGAGGGGCATTATATCGACATTAGATCCAAAGTGTAAGAGGTTGATTAACGGATTTACAAGTGAAGAGTGTGAAGTGAGATTTTGATAAACGTAAAGGAGTACAATGTGTATTTTACCTTTTGTGATGGAAAAGGTCTTTGAATTCTAAAATGGTGGTCTCTTAATCTAATATATAAACACATCATATTAACTATTCAGGCCACCACAATAAACCAATTGCCAACTTGTAAAGGATTTTGATTTCTTTCTTGGATATGTCTCTTTCAAAATTTATATGAAGATAGTTAAACACTCTTTGAAAGCGAGTCATAGTAATTACTTGCAAATTTGGTCCCACGCTGGAAAAGTATGTATTTGGTCAAAAGAGAATTGATCAGATGGGCTCACTCCCGTGGTAATACCACGGGAGCACTCACGTGGCCGCGCTACATCCATCCATTTGGGGGTGGATGGGACAATCTTTTTTTTTTAAGTCCCATCCACCCCCAAATGGGTGGATGTGGAGCGGCCACGTGGGCGCTCCCGTGGTATTACCACGGAAGTGAACCCGTCTGATCAGTTATCTAGGTCAAAATATTGGTCTAACAAATTAAGGTGAGTTTTTAAGACCAAAACAATTAATAGGAATAGATATTTTATATGCATTAAAGATGGGGATATGTAGTATAGTGGGATTTCGAGTTGCAAAATCAACCTCTTATAAAAAATGCCAACCATTTTAAAAGTTTAGAGTTTAAATTTTATTATAAAGTTTGTAAGTTACGAGACTACTATTTTTTGATAGGCCAGTATCTTCGACCAATCTGAAAATCTTGAAATTAACGATCAAATAAATTTTTTGTAGTCTTGTGAAAACTCGAACTGACGATCATTTGTGTGAGAACCCACTGGTAGTCCCACATTGGTGGGGTAACTAGTGTGTACGTTGTATGTATACGAACAAATTCTTACTACATGGTAACCTCAAACATATGTTTTTGAGTCGTAACAGTGACTCCTTTGTGAAATTGCCTTGGACAATTTCGGATGTGGGTTGTTACACTTTGAACACAAAGTCAGTATCTTTATCAATCGTGTTATTCCTGATGTTAGTTATGAGCCTACTCTGAACGTAAATGAATGATCCAAATCGTTCATCTTATAAGACCTGAACCGTTGAGATAATCATCAAAAAAATTCACGTTGGATTAAAATCATCTCCAACTTGATGGCCAAGAAATTATTTTTAGTTTCGCTGATAAAAAAAAAGAAATTATTTTTAGTTACTTTCTTAGACCCTACTTTGTGCAGTCTATAGGACATTACAGTGCATATCTTCATTGTATTTGGTGGTTGTGTTAATAACTACACGTAATCTAGTGGGGACAATTAACCAAAATAACCTCTTAATTGTTTGAAGATTAACCATACGTCACAAAGATACATGCCGTGTGCGTATAGGGTGTGCTTGTAGGGTTCGTTTGAATTTGGTAAGTTACGTGGTTGATTAGGACATCTTAAGGCTTTAGGTTACTTAAGTTACGTGGTTGATTAGGACATCTTAAGGCAGAGGTTATTCCTTAAGGCAGAGGTTATTTTTAGAAAGTGGTGGTCTCTCCCTAGAGGGCAGGTGGATACGTGGAACCCACAACATAACCCACTTCTCTTACGGTATGTCCAAAGTCTAATGGTAAGATAAGCTATTTTATGGCCAACTTTCCAAAAAAAAAATCTTCTTCATTAGTTAAGTAAAACTCTTAGCAAATTTAGTTCAATTTGTCGAATCAGCAACATTATATCACCATCACCAAAGACTTTTTAAGAAGTGAATCCAACCAAAGATTTTTAGAGAAGTGAATCCAATGACAAAAAATGGATATGAAATTTGATTTCGCCAAAATTGAAAATTTGTCAAGTCAGCAACATTATATCAACAACACCGAAGACTTTTGAAAAAATGAATCTAGCGGTCAAAAATTGACATAGAATTTGGTTTTGCCAAAATAACTATTTACTATCGGAGCAGAATTACTATTATTTTTTTATATTTTAATATTATAACTAGCCCAAAAAATAATTTTTGTTGCCAAAATGATCAAAATCAATGGAGATGGTTTTAAACCCAATGCATTGGCATGTCCAAAACACTTGAACATAGAATGGCCAAATGACTCTCTTTAGTTTCCTAATGTATTTATTTGTGTCCTACAAATTAATATGGAGTTGGTTCAGTGATCAGACCTTCTTGCTTATCGATTTTAGAATTTGAACCCTGACCACTTAAAAATCTCTCCTCCCCTATTTTTTATCCTGATTTTCTATGCTAAAAGAGAATACTAACATTATTTCGACACAAGCCAATGTTTCTTTGTGCCTAAAATTCACCTCCTTGTTTAGGAAGTTCCTAGGTGACCAAGTCATTGTCTTAATCATGCAACCTCTTCTACAACCTCGTCTATTAATAATGGAACTAATGTTTGTGAAATACAAGTGGTAATGATTCTAATGTTAGAGCTTCCTTTTATTTATCCCCACATAAAAAAACACGTTGCTTAAAAGGAATTAGTTCGATCCTAAATGCCAATTAGTGGTACCAATTAGATTTTGATTTATTATTGAGATAATACTTGAAGCTTGGGTTTTAAATCGCAGTATTAGTACCGTTATCGATGATATAACTTTGTATCAGACAGTATCGGCCAATGTTTACTGAGAAAATCGGTATCGCATGGTCAAAATCCTAATACGAAATGTATCGAACGATATTTTAAAACCTAATTGGAGCAATAGCAAGTGACATATACCCACCTTTGAATCACAGATTCACGAGAACCAGTTTCTTTCACAAAAATCAAGAAGTAACATAGAAAGCCTTACGCATATTTTACTACACTCTATTGGAAACATAAGTAGGTGAAGACAGTGAAAATCTTTGATTTGGAAATAACAAATTAAGGTAAGATCTTCTTTTAACATATTATCAACATTGGATTTAATAGAGTATAACAGTGGATTGTACTCATAAAACAACAATAGCAATTGTATATATATCCATCACAATATGGTGTTACATCAACAACATCATATTGGTGAGGACAATTAAGTGGATAATTATGGGTTGGATACTTAAAACGTAAGTTTTTGTTATTTGTTTGTTTCTTAATTAATAAGTTTCTATACAAAATGATGTGAGACTTGATAGTATTAGTTTTATTTTCTATGAGATCTCATCAAAATCCTAAGTGGTTTTTTTGGGTTGGCTATTTTTTATGGCAATGTTGTTGCGTTGCTGCAAATTTATTTTACATAAACCAGTATGCTCTTCGTTTTTTAGCCATTGGATATCTCACATCAAAATCACTAGATCCAAAAAGGTTGGTGAAATGCCGAGCTGACACAAATGACATTGTCAAACTTGGTGCCAAATTTGGCATAATAATTGGCATTACCATTTTTTGGTGACTCTTTTGGCTGACCATCAGAGTAGAGTTTTTGTATAAAGTTGATATAATTTGGTTTAACCAAGAGTTATAACTCACAATTGGAGATGCTCTTATGACCTTTAATATTATATTCATGAGTAGTGATATATAAACGTAAAATTTATACATAATTTTTCAAACAGAATAATATGACAATTGTTGACAAACCACCTCTATTTTAAATTGCCACTACCACATTATTTTGATGATAATTTACGTACAAAAATTCTGATATAATAGCTTTTTTTTAGATTCATACAATCTAACGTTAACCCTTCTCGTTAGGATATAGATTGAGCCGAATCTTGTGTCCCTAGTAATAGCTCAAGCATAAGGCAATTCAGGTGATTGTCTTTTTTTTTAGACATCAAAGTACAATTTATATTATCTAACCTACTCCAAAAGGGTTGCGAAGTGCAACCCTAGAAAATAATATACAAATTTTAACAAATAGAGCTTCTACACGCAAACTCGCACTTGGAGATTACACCTTTCCGATGGGAGTATGGGGGTGATGCCACACACACTACAAGCCATTGACATTCAAGTGCTTGTCTAGGAATCCTTGCAAAATCTTGTATTCTTTGCAAAATAAGTTTTGAGTGAAAACAAATTCTTATGAAAAACTTAAAGATAAGATAATTTCACAAGTTTCCTAAACAATAAAAAAATTAAAATTTTGTTGTATTTTTATTTCCTTTTCCAACAACTGAACGGGTACACTAGTCTCGTTTTGGACTATTTGTTCCTAGTCAATTAAAGTAGACCCTTATAGTAATTTCCATAAAATGTGTTACTTATGCATCAATGTTAGAACACTTTGTATCGGCTGCAGGCAGCCGTACAATTTTGATCTTTTTCTTGTGGTACTAAAATGAGTGTGATTTCCTTTTCCAATCCTAAAAGTTATATATTATGGCTTATATTACTTTCCTTTTCTCTTTCCGAGCTTCCCCTCCTCTACCTTTTTATCTGTTTTTTTTTTATTTAATTTTTATAAAACTAGTTTTTCATGTAGTTGCCATTGATGTAACAAGAAGAAACATCTAAACCCAAACATTACATGTGGTCCAGAAATATTCTTCTTCCCCGTTCTATATTGGTGGTCCTTTTTTAGAAATTTAATTTTTTTAAAGACACAAAATTATTACATTTAATTTATATTAACTTTCAAAATTTACTCTCGTAATCATTTAATTGACATTTTGCTTTAATTGACATTTTGCTTTAATATAAAAACGAACGGGTAAAAGAAAGAAGTTATAATTTTCTTTGTTGATTTTTTGTAATAGACTTACATTCTGGAACATCTCAAAATGGACCAACAATACGGGGCAGAGGGAGATAATATAGAAAGCGTAGACTAGGATATAATAACATTATTTATTAAAAATAGCAATATAAGGTATTATAACAGTACTTTTTGTTCGAGTCCTCCTAAGGTTACTGAAAGTTTGCCCGATCGTTAACTTTAAGATCTCAAAATTAATCTCTCTCTACCCTAATTGGGTAAGCGGGGATATTGAGCTATATAAACCAATACTTTTTTGTAAGTTTTAAGAATTATTTTTAGCTTTCTTATAAATGTTTTCTTATTAATACTAAGGTTTTAGTGCAAATCATTTACCATTAAAAAAAGGCTTAATCGCAAATTCGGTCTCCATGTATTGATTTTGTCCCATTTTGGTCCCCGATTGATCAAACGATATCTCTAATTTGTATCAATTTAGTCCCTGTCAGACGCCATCCAGTTTCTCTTGTTAAGTTCAAGGGCATTTTTGGACTTTCATTTGAAAAACCTACTGCCTCCATGAGGAACTTCTAAATGCAAACCAAAATGGCCTCACTAAACCCCACTTTCTAAGTATAAATCACCCAAATTTTAAGATTTTATTTTTGACTCAATACAAACCCAATAATTTTCAAAACCTCCCAATCTTCAACTTTCAAAGCAGTTTCTATTTTTGTTTAAAAAAATTGAAAAGGTTGTTTTATGTTTTTGTTTTTTTGAACAAAAAAAACTGTTTCCAAAAACAGTTTCTTCCCAAATAAATATAAAAAAAATTATTTAAAAACAAACTGAAAAAAGCAGTATTTTTTTTTTAAAAAGTGAAAAATATTAATTTCTATTTTTTAATATAAATTGAAAAAAAAATGTTTTCAAAAAAAGTGTCTCCAAAATAAAAAATATCTCTTTAAAAACAAACTGAAAAAGAACAATTTATGTTTTTGTTTTAAAAAACTGAAAAGGTTGTTTTTTATGTTTTTGAAAAGAAACTAGGGAAGAAAAGTGTTTTCAAAAATTCTATTTAAAAAAATTTGAAAAAATCACAGTTTTTTTGTTTAAAAAAACTGAAAAATGTTTTTTTCTATTTTTATTTTTGAACAGAAATTAAAAAAAATGTTAAAGTTTTCTTTAAAAAAAAATCTTATTTTGAATTGAAAAAAAAAGAAGTAATTTTCCAAAAGTCACAGGTAAAGTGGGGCTAGGATCAAAGATTATTTTTTTTGAGCTAAATAAGTTGGATTGGCTTATTCGGTTAAATTCAACACATTTATGACTTACTCTAAATAGGTTAAATGGGTCGAGACTCATTTTGACTCAACTAATAAATGAGTTGGGTTGAGTTGGGTCGGGTCGGGTCGGGTCGTAATTTTAATTGATTTTTTTTGTGAGTTTATGAGTTTGGATCAAAATTATCACCTTAATTTCACCTATACTTACATATGTAGGTGTGAGGGTTAGGGTGAGAAGGACTGATTTGGGTGGGATAATTTTGCTCCGATTGCATTTAGACTTGAATTCCCATAAATGCCCCTCAAATTGACACTGACTTGAGACGGTGTCTGACTTAGGGATCAAATTGGTATAAATTAAAGACACTAAGGATTGAATCCGCGCAATTGATAAGTTAGGGACCAAAATGGAACGAAATCAAAACAGTCTTATGACCCCAAATTCAAAAAACATCAGGACAGTGAATTGACACATTAATATTGTTTGGCAGGTGATGGAAATAAGCTAATATAAACTTTATGAAATCTTTGTCCTGAAATGACAATTTTGCCCTCCTTACCAAACGACGCGGTTTTCATCCCGTCCCGAGGACCCACTTTTTCCCGCATGTCAGACTTCTCATCCCATCATAAATGTCACTAATATTTATTATAAAATATTTTATAAAAATTTCAATTTTCTTTTGAATTTTTTTAAAGAAAAAAATTTTAAAAAATCAAAGCTTAATGTAAGTTTTTTTGAATTTTTATTTGCTAATTTGGTTTTCTAGTTGTTTTTTTTTAATTTACTTTTTTATCATTTGATTAAAATTTATAATTTTTCGATTTATCTTGACGAGAGAGGAATCCAAAAATATAAATTTTTAACCTAATTTGAAGAAAAAAATCACTAAAACCAAACAACCATTTTAAAATAATTTGTTTGGGATAAAAAAATATATAAAACGATATCATTTTGTATTCAGCGGATCCAATTCCGTTTGTGTTAGTGGGTCAATTGAGTGTGTAAGAGGAAGTAAAAGTTAAAGAGAGGGAGGGGCATAATAGTCATTTCAGGTCAAGGATTCCATGAAGTTGATATTAACATGTTTCTACCATCTACCCACTAATATCTATGTGTCAGTCTACTGTTCTGAAAATAATCCTTCAAGACACCACTTTCCTGGAATTTTCGCTTTTTTTGTGTGTGGGGTTTTTACTTTTTAGGCTCCGTTGAAACCTGCTTATTAGAATTTTTCTGCTGTTTTTTTCTCCTTAAAATAAGCAAAAAAGCCGGTCATGGTTGACTTTTTTATTTTTTATTATTTTTTATTTTTTATTTTTATCTAAAATAAAGCCAGAAAAGTAAAAAAACTAAAAATCTTAATTTTTTTAGTAATAAACTTTAAAAAAAAAACTTGACTTTGAAGCATTACCAAACCGAGTCTTAGATTAGCAAAAATGAGACAAATTGCACAACACCATCATCAAATAGTGGGTCCTGGTGCCCTCCCGATTTAAGGCACCAACTAGGGATTCGGGGTCACTGCAGTGCGGGGGTCACTGCAACTCTGCAGTGACCTCAAAACGACGTCGTTTTGTGTGTGTTTTGTTCAAAACGATATCGTTTTACTAAAAAAAATATTTTTGTTACCGGAAAGATATTATTTTTGGGGTAAAACAATTTCGTTTTGAACTCACTGCCGGATTGTAGCCCCGCAATGACCCCGCACCCACCAACCAGTAGCTAAAAAACGAACAACTTGCCAAACAATTTGGTGATCCAAGCACCAATTACGTATCCTCTTTGGGGACCCATTACGAATTAATTTCACCCCGTTATCTTTACTAAAATCTCACTTTGGTCCCTCCATTTTCAAGTGTGTGAGTCAATCCATCACTAAATCCTTAATTAATTCAAATGTAGCTCAAGCCAAGTTGTGATATCATCTCCCCTCCATATGGCGTTAGTGAGACCATTGGAAAGTCATTTAGACTTCACGGTTGTGTTTGGATAAAGGAATTGGAGGAGATACGATACGTAAAGGAAAAAAATATAAAGAAAACACATTAAATCTGAATTGTTGAAACTATTAAATTTATATTTGATTTTTCTTTTTCCTATTAGTCTTTCATCCAAACACAACTTAAGTCAAGCAGCAATGTTATCTTCTCTCCATCTGACGTTAGTGAGACTAATAGATATTTGACATGTACGTCACACTTGAGGGCAAGGTTAAAATAAGAGGCACCCAAATGAGTTTTGGGTGAAAATAAAAGGAATCAGATTGGAGTTTTAGTGAGACTGCAATGGTGTCGATAAGGTGAGAAAAAAGGTTGTGTGTAGCTCACGTGCCAAATTCCGTCAGCCTCATATACGCCACATGGGAGAGATGGTGACATTGCTATTTTTCTTAAAGTGAAAGGGGTTAACTGTCGCATCTAAAAATAAAAAGGCTAAAGTCATATTTTAGAAAAATTAGGGGTGTCAATTATAATTTTCCTACCCATCACATTCACTCTCAGAACAGCTGTCCCATTCCACGTCATCACACCAGACCTTACACCAATATATATATCAATCAATACATATGAGATACATGGGCAGAGCACGTTAGGGGCAAGTATGATGAATTGGCCCAATTAAAAAAATTGATACTATCATTTTTAATATAATTTATTATAAATATAATTTTAATTTTATAAAAAAATAATAATTTATTATAAATTTTATAATTTTGGTCTCTGAACATAAATTTTAATAATTTTGACACTGTTGAACCTAAA
>BRYF01000001.1:3640000-3647500 GCA_030159135.1 Actinidia polygama | reverse complement strand
TTTTTTACACTTTAGTCTCCCCATACCTAAAATTCTGGCTCCGCCCCTGGTTGATGGTAATGGCTGGGAGTGGTGGGAGTGGGGCCAACGGTGGAGGGGGAAGGTTAGGGTAAAAAATGGATGAGAGGTCTGGGTTAGGAAGATGGAAGGTTAGGGTTAGAGATAGGGAAATGGATATGGGTTTGCCGAATTTGCTAGGGGATGGGCCGAGTGGGTAAATGGGTATGGGTTTGGAGAAGTGGAATTGGTTAAGGCAGCCATTTGCCGCTATATCAATTTTCTTTTAAAGAATTGGACGGAAGTTAGTGATTGGTTCCAATTGATTAAAAAAATAGTTGATTAAGGGCCAATGTGAATAAATTATTTATTTAAAAACCAAAATAGAGAATCAACCAATACTTTAAGGGATCAAAGTGTAATTTACCCAATAAACGAACATTTTTTATGATATTAATTATTGCTAATGAAGTCGAAAAATGACGTGAAAATTATGTGGAACTCCCAAATAATAGATTTGGTGTCACTTTAACCCCTATTAAGAATTAAAATACTTGAGGTATTTGCGATAATTTTAAGAAGTAATTTTAAATTATAAATTTTTGAAAAAAAATATTTGAATATTTTTCAAAATTTTTAAAAACTCAAAAATAGCTTCTAGGTGATTTTGAAAAATTGAAAAGAGGTGTTGAAATTTAATTTTTTAAAACTGGGTTGGAGGTGCTTTGGAATCGATTTGGAATCGATTTTAACCCAACTAAATACAAAAAGATACACATTTTAAAAATATTATTTATTATCATACGTGCTGATAATCACTTTTTTAGGAAAGATTAAAAATATTTTAATATATTTGTACGGATGTGAGCCCAATGTGTAATACACCTCGGGTTTTTTTTAATGATGTGATCAATTCCTTTTATTTTACGGGTTCATTGAGTAAGTGATTTACGCAAAAAAAAAAATGATCAAATATCATTAGTTACGTATCGGATCATATTTATCTTAAAAAATATATTTACAATAAATAGAATTTTGAGAATAGATCGTATAAAACAAATGTAAACCGATGTGTGGCAACTAATATTATGTCTATTTTAAAGTTTGTTTTTATTTATTTTTTAATTAATTTTTCAAGTTTAATTGTTTTACTAGTTTTAATTTAAATTTTTTAAATATTTTCTAATAAAATTTACAAATATTATTGACAATACTATTTGAATTTTTCTTCTTATGCATGTTATATTTTACAATTTTAAATTAAATTTTGTGGGGTTTGTCTAAAATTCTATTTTACTTAGCACAGTTCGGCCCGAATTACTTGGGTCTGGGCGGGATTCGGGGTCCTACCAAAATCTGGGTCGGGCCAGGCTACCCGAACCCAAGAATCCCTTTGCCTAGGCTCGGGCTAAAGCTTTTACACTACATAAAGCTCATCCCAAATTGACGAAAGGTGTCCCAAATTTACATTACATAAAATTTGTAAACCGATATCCATTTTTCTCAAAATTCACATGCGAAAAGCATTCTAAAAATAATTAATTATTACAAAAAATGCACTGTCTCTAACTTTTTTTAATTTTAAATTACCAATTTAATGTAAAAAATATGTTACATCTAAATAAAAATAAAGCCCTCTAAAAGTTTGAGCTTTTTCGTTGCTGAGTCGTTGTTGAGTCCAGCCCACATGTTTGGGTCCAATCCCAATTTGTTTTAGGAAAATAATTTTTATACTTCTTTTTTTATCAAATACATTCTATTTTTTGTCCTTATTATGGAGTGTATTTAGTAAAAAAAAGAGAAAAAATAAATTACCAAATGCACTCCATAATAAGGACAAAAAATAAAGTGCATTTGGTAAAAAAACGAGTGCAAAAATCATTTCTCTTTGTTTTATTAACCTTAATTTTTCTTTATAAATAGAGAATGGTAGAAAGAATTAGGATTGTACGAGTGACTGACAAGAGAGACAAGACAAAGAGAGATTGTGAAAGAGAGAATTGAGAGAGTTGAGTTGAGAGAGTGAGTCACCTCCTTTTATAATCTCCTTCGTATTTTTCTTCGTGGATATATGCATCATTGGCCGAACCACATAAATCTTTCATTTATTTTTCATAAAACTGGTATCATTCAAAAGATATTCACAATATATTTAAAATAAGACTAATATTTAATTCTTTAATAAAAATAAATAAAAATGTTAATTTAAATTTTGGAGGAAAAGTGTTGAATATTTGAGGTGTATTGGGTTTGAGTTAGCTTGAATAGGAGAATCCTCCAAAATTACTTTTTTAATTAAATATATTATTTTGGTCACCAAAACAAAATCCCCTCATCTTCCAATCTTTCAGCTTGTGGGCTGCAATCACTTAAAATAAGAGTATGATGAAAGAAAAAATAACCAGAATTAAGGTCTAGTTTGGGATAGTTTTTAGTTTTTAGTTTTTAGTTTTAGTTACTTCAATATTCGAGTTTTTTTGTTTTTAGTAAATTTTTTTCACTGTTCGATAAGAATTTTACATTTTTCCGGTTACCTTGAAGAGAGAAATCTAAAAATGTAAAAATTTTGTTCAAATTTAAAAAAAATCCAAGAAAGACAAAAACATTAGCTAATTTGTTAGTAAAAATATTTTGTCTTTAGTGAACTTTTTCTAAAATCATATGAAATTGTTTACATTTTTAAATTTCCTTCGTCAAGACAAACCGGAAGTGTATAATAAAATTTTGATGTAACGGTAAAAAAAATAAAAAACTAAAGATGAGAAAAACTCGAAAACTAAAGTAGTTAAAAAATTTATAAAAAAAAAATTAAATTAAACTGGGAGGCTACGGAGAAAAAGTGTAAATCTCACTATACACTCGGTCTCACCTTGCACTCTCCATTGAGATATCTTGCCCTCACACTTTTGATTAAGTCTCGATGTCCCCCCTCCCTCCATACGGCGTTAGAATAGTGAACGGAAAAAGACCACGTGATCGTCAGGTAATCGCATTTGAGGGCGTATATGCTATTCCAGTCCAAAATACGTGCCCAAATAAACAAAAAACTTGTCATAAAATACTACCAAACCAGTCGCTACGTACCACCAAATTAGACCCTAAATAGTAGGAGTGCACAAAATACCCGCCCGACCCGACGGCATTGGGTCGCTTTAGGTCAGTTCTACCACGCTTTGGGTCGGTTCATAGGTCCAAAAAATGAAGACTCGTACGGGTCGAGTCACGGTTCTGTGAGTTTTTTCTCCAAGACTCGACCCGATCCGACCCAACCCGAGAACCGAAACTCAACCCGAGACCGAAGTCTTGAACCGATCGTATAGACATATAATGCACTTGCGCACACTTGATTATTACCTATATTATATAAATTTTAAAAAAATCAGAAGACCTGACCCGAACCGAACCGAGACCCGAGGAACCAAACCGAAACCAAGCGGTTCGGTTCAGTTCTCCTCGGGTCGATTCCGGATCCAAAAATGAAAAACCATGTAAGGTCGGGTCGGTTCTAAGTCCGTCACATACTCAAACCAAACCGTGTGCACCCCTATTAAATAGTACCAAAATAGACCAGATCAATTACAAAACAGGAGCATGGAAACTCATCCTTGATATTCATTGTCCCTTCAAGCATGTCAGGTCCCGATTTCAATAACCCAAAAAATGAAATAATTATTGAAAAATAAATCTAACTATGAATTTCTCTTTCGTAAAATTTCAACAGAGTTGTTATATAAATTGAACAACTCGACGGTACCCCATCTCAAAATAAACCTTATAGATCATATACTACAATAACAATAATATACTCGGCGTTGCCATATTCTACAAATTTTTTTCATATTCATTTACCTAGCATTACCAACCATCGTGTTTTTAATTTTGATAGTTTACCCAAGTGAAACATAAGGATATGACAAACTCACCTCCAGACTCATAAGTCTAACAATCCTACCTCGTTACTTCAACTCAAGAAAAAGAGAGAATCAACTTTGGGGTATTGTACATCTTCCGTTACTCATCTTCAAGGCATGTACCACACTACCCAATTCATAATAAGGAGAGAGAGAGAGAAAAAAAAAAAGAAGAGAGGCTCGCACTCTTAGGCATTGTACATCCTCTGCTACCTCTCTCCAAAGCATGTACCACACTATCCAATCCATTACGCCCTCAGGTCAACATTCTCTCCTGGTTGTGCATCAACACACACACACACACACACACGCTAGTATTCAATGTGTGTAGAGAGAGAGAGAGGTACTAGAAGGTTAAAATTGGTATTTCCTAAAATTGGCAGCTGACATCATCAAAATCCATTAGTTGATGGAAGGGGGAAATTGTAATGGAACTATAAATCTCAGGATAGGTAAGTGTAATTTCTCACACGTCGGGGAGGTATATGTATTAAAAGAAAATCTTAGGGGGAGATCAGTGTAATTTACCCTTAAAAAAATAAGAATATAGCCCCCCGCAGATTCTACCACCATCGCATCGTCACCCAAGTCGCGGTGGTAAACGGCGGCAAGGAACGAAACCGAGCGACAATTGCAAGAGGCAGCTCCTTCAAGTGTTGGGGTTTTTCTCTACAGTGGGTAGTCTCTCTCTCTCTCTCTCTCACTGTAGACTTGGGTAGGCATTTGCAGAGAAGAGGTTGTGGGCGAGTAAAGGGGTCGGATCCAAAAGGGGATGTTTGGTAGCTGTATTAAATTTGTTTAGGATATGAATTAGTTCATGATTTGGATTCGTTAATTCCTATAGGCCATGTTTTAACTATGTTTTGGTTTTAACCCATCTAAGCTGAAAAAAAAAGGACTTTATACAGAACAGAAAGAACCATAGTTGGAAGCAAAACAAGAACCTTACATTCAAGCTTGTATACAGAACAGGATCCCTTCAAAAGAATCATATTGATGTAATCGACATCAAAGACGACGGATTAGAGAGAGAAATCACAAATCCGGGATACAGGAGCCTGAGCTCAACAATCACAATAAAAAATGTCCAAAACTAAAAATAAAGTGGCCTTAGGACTTTATTCTTGACACAGGGACAGCTCGGTAAAGCTGTATATCAAGCAACTAAGTACAAATGAACTTCATCACAAATGCTATGTATGTTGAAGGCTCCACTTGCCAAACTTTCTATAATGATTCATTCAGAGCTGGGAGCAATTTCAACATTTGAGGACGGCAAGATATAAACAAACTGCAAACTGTGGCGAAAACCCAAATAGAGTCAAGTTACTAGCAAAGGAAATATACTCTCAGATCCATTCGAAGGCATCTTCAAATGTCGTATTACAGCTACCTCTCCAATGTCTTACCGAAAGCCAGACATCACTTCAAATTATGTTAATGGTGCAGCAACATAGAAACCTGAGGAAAAAATGGTAGTTTAATATCTTACTCCATTGAAATTTGAATTGCAGCAGGAAACATTTGTAAATTTGTAATGAAATCACAGGAAACTGCAATCTGTAAGGCAAATGGAGGAGTAATTAAGAAACGTACTATGTAATGATCCATGATATTTAAGACTTTCAAAATTTATAGAGGAAAATAAATAAATATTCTCTTCACCTGATCGGAATTGGAAGATGACACAAAGATTTGGAAGAAAGCTCGCAAAATAAAGGATTACAACATAAAACATTGTCTGAAGGTGCCAATGTATTTATCAAAATTTGCCCGATAAATGACACAACTAAAATGTTGCATTTTGCAAGGATCATATAAAATACTATGACGAAGCATAATGGAATTGGGGCAGAAGCACGATACATGAAGAAACAGACAAATACTGTCACAATTTCCAGCATTGACAAATATCAGAATAATCCAACCTATTCAAATCTTTTTTACTTTTTACAGCTATCCTTTCCTTGTAATGAATAAATTTCACTTAATTGTCACATGGCACCAACCTAATGTCACTTGTTGCTTAAGATATCAACAGGACACTAGGGCTCTATGTTACCTGAAGCATACGTTTTGGTACGGATATTAGTATTGGGAACGGGAACGTCCGTATTCCCTGAATTGTAATACGATAAGGGTAGGCTTCTAATGGTAAAAATAAAGTACTTGAAGTAATAAGAATCTAATATAACATGGTAATATTTTTTGAACTATGACCAATTTTTCTACATGTGCACCTACTGTGACATTAGTTTTTCGAAGGATCATACTTAGGAAACAGGTAGAAAAACTTTGGAAATTGCTTGGATCACTAAATTCATGGTATCGAAACGGAAATGTACCATGTTTCATAATGTGCATTCCAATAAGTAAATTGCTAGGGTATTAGAGTATCCTGGTACCTTAGCTTGAGTAAATAGGGAATGCCATCTCAAACTTAAGTGTAACCACTAATAATTGTCTATTTACAAGATTTAACTCATGCTCACAAGAAGGAATTTTGATGCACTAGGGTTAAGGCAATTCGAGAACTTTACAAACTTTTTATTATATCTGATAACTTGCTTTTTATTATATATGATAGCTAGGCGTGAGAATCAGGAGGTTCGAGGAAGGGTCTATACTTTGGGTATTCTCAGTAGTCTAAGCAGATAATAAAAAATGAGGAAAGAAAAAAGTTATGCTAAATTGACTAGAATCTGGCTTAACAATAGCCATGACTAAAGCAACAAGAAACAAGTTACTGAAAATAATACAAAGTGTCTAAAAGCACAAATTATCCGAAACCTAGTTGCATCACAATTGATGTTTCATAAAGATTATGTTCGCTGTGTTGTATATAGCACACTACTTCAAAAGCTAGAGCACAGCAATATCATCAAAATCACATGCACGTGGGAAGACACGCATACACACAGAGAGAGATTGAATAGGCATTAGTGAAAAAAACTTCATACAAAATTTTCTTTTGATAGGCAACAAAATGAAATTTATTAAAAGAAAGAGAGGGGGGCGGCAAGAAGTCCGCCATAAAAAATATGAAAGAAGCAAAAACACCACAAATCTCTAAACTACAAATCGCACACACAGTAAATTAAAAAACAGTGGAATCCCCTTGAAGGGAGGAGAGACAAAGCCCTGAAAGATGACAAACAACACACTCCATCTCATAGAGAATCAACAACATCAAAATTGTTTTCAAGGACGCAAGTTTTGCGTTTGAACCAAATAGCCCAAAATTTAAGAAAACGCTATTCCACAAAACTCTAACCTTCTTTCAGCATAAACACCCCTAACGTTGATCAATAGCATTTGAGAGCAAGAAGATCAGAAAAGTTTACACCATTCTTGAACGATGGTTTAATCTAATATTGAATGATCTTGTTATTATCATGCTCTTAGAATAATGCGTAAACTCAATATGCTGTCTATCAAGCAACGTATAGAAAACAATATTTCCATTAACTGTACTTAGTATTCACACATAAATCAGTTATCAAAAATTCCATCATAAGTTTTTGAAACGGACAATTAAGACATTTGACAAATGTTTGCTCTCATCATCCCAGTACTAACAAGCTTCTTTCAG
>BRYF01000001.1:3622500-3625000 GCA_030159135.1 Actinidia polygama | reverse complement strand
GAATTTTAACGGCATTAGAGATAGGGACCATTTAAACACGAATTGAATGCATTAGGAATGATGTTGAAACATTATGTATATTGAGCATCAAAGTGACGTAAGAGACATACTTTGGGGACTATTGAAATAATTCATTCGGTTAGAACGAAGTAAAAACGTTTTAAAACTAAAAGAAAAGTTAAAATATGACATTGTTGATCTTTACCATTAGCTTTGATTCTACAAGGGTTAGCGAGGGCTTTAAATAGCATTGATTAATAGATCTTAAAATTAGTATAAGAATATTCATAGTTCTTACTCAAATTAGATTTTTTGTCAATATAATGACCTAAAAAATCACATAACATACTTGATTAGTCATGTAATATCTAAATATAATCCACTATCAATCAATCAATAAATATAATTACCCCATCTTTATCCGAGGCCTCATTTGAGCTAGTTATTTTAGCTCACTTTGAGTTAATAATTTAATACAAAGTTAGACTATCTGGCCTAGCTATAAAAATCGACAATCATTTCCGCTTCTTCGTCTAGTCTAAAAAAATAAATAATTAAATTATTTTTACATATTTTATTAAAATAGTAAATGACACCAAAAGTGAGCTAAAATAGCAAGCTGAATGAATTGGCAATTGCAAAGCACACAAAGATGAGAAACTTTACGATCAAAAATATTTTTTTTAATTCAAAAATAGACGGTTTTTGATTCAAAAATAGACGGTACAGATTCACTTAATTATATGATTCAACACAGTTAAGTGAATCTAAATTATTCATTTTGAATATGGATAATTTTTATTGTTTAAATTCGAGAATCGTAACATTACGGTAAAAAGAATGAACGTTATGAGGACAGGTCCATTTGAAGAGTCATGAAGCGAACCACAGCATAGAGCTGCTCCATCGAAGTGGGGACCACCGAGTCCAAACGAGACAGTTTCAGATTCCAGAATCCCAACAGAATATGCCTACAACGAATAAGAGAAATTTTGTACTCTTGTGGGACCTTGAACGTAGGGATTGGGATGAGAAAATGGAGAAATATATATATATATATATATATATATATATATAAGAAAAATGCTAAAAACAATCCAAAGGACTGTCAATAGTGTATAAAAAATTATGACAAAATGTATAAAAATATGTGAAAGTATATTGAAAAGTGTCAAAAATGCATCAAAAATTATTTTTTTTTATCATTTTGTGCTCCTTATTGATCTCCCTTAGCAGGACCCTATATATATATATATATATATATATATATATATATATATATATATGTTGAAATCAAAGACTGAGATTACAATGGAGTAAATTTTCCTAGATTGTCTCTGAAGTTTATTAAAACGACGTCGTTTGAATAACTCTAAAATTTACTCCATTATAATCTCAGCCATTGATTTCAAGGGTTAGGATAGAGTGTCTAAAATTGTGTCTCCGGATCCGGCTCATACATATATATATAGGGACGGATCCGAGAACACAAGTTTTGACACAAGTTTAGACATTCCATCCTAACATTTGAAATCAAGGGCTGAGATTACAATGGAGTTTTTATTCCATTGTAATCTCAGCCCTTGATTTCAAATGTTATGATGAAATGTCAAAACTTGTGTCCTCGGATCCATTCCCTATAAATATATATTAACAACTATTTAATTTACATTTATACTCATAAATATCTATTTAATAAAATAAGACATCTCAACCGTTAGTTGTCTTAATACCGAGATACCCATATAACAAAATAAATCGGTCCTTAAAAAATAGGAAAATTCTATGGGTACACCCAAGTTGTACCCCAAATGCACACCTGATGAGGTGGAGCATTTGGATTGGTTAAAAAGATTGGGTGGACTCCACACCCAGCCAATCCAAATGCTCCACCTCATCAGGTGTGCATTTGGGGTGCAACTTGGGTGTACCCATAGCACCATCTCAACAAATATATATGTATCACCATCTCAACGGGTATATTTTCAATTCTATTTTTTACTCACAACTGTTTCATTTTGACAAGTTCAGGGGATGTTTCTATGTAGCACGTCATCAAAAATAAATATTGTTAGCCATAATATGTGATCGGGATTTCGGCGATCAACTCCAAAACACTCAGCTATAAAACTTCAACAGACTTTAGCGATCAATTTCAACGATCAAATTATTGACTTCAATAGTCGTCGCTAGATGCTTTTATGGCTTTTGAAATGATAGATTCTTCTCAAGTAATTGTGTCGTAGAGTTCATCCCCAAGAGAACTATGGCGCTAAAGCAAGCCCTTGTTGATGGCGTTTAAGTCTGACCCTGACCCCTTGAGGGATCGACAAAGTAACCACCTCGGGTTGTATCTGTTGGAAAAAAGTTAAAGTTTGAGCTGAGTTTAACCCAATTTTTTAGGTGGGTCCCGGTTATCGAAAGTATTGAATCATGTGTGGAATGGATTCTTCTTCGCGAGTAGATAACCGTAGTATATTTATTTGCTCAAAACGGATAA
>BRYF01000001.1:3550000-3552500 GCA_030159135.1 Actinidia polygama | reverse complement strand
TGATTTGCACTTGAAACTAAATATAGAAATGAAGAATATTTTTATTTATTTAAAAGGGTAAATTACACTGACCTCCCCTGAGGTTTCAGGTTAATACATAAAGCACCCCTAATGTTTAAAAAATTACACTGACCTCCCCTGAGGTTTCAGATTAATTCACAAAGCACCCCTGTCAGAATTTACCCCTTGTAAAATTACTACTTTGCCCTCACACCTATGGACAATTACTATATTGCCACTTTGCCCCCCCCTCTCTCTCTCCTCACTCTCTCATTTTTTTATTTTTTTTTTTAGTTTTGTTTTTTTTTAATTAATTTTTTTAATTATTTTTTTTATTTTTTTATTAATTTTTTTTATTAGTTTTGTTTTTCTTTTTGGGTAAACAAGGTTTTTTGAGTTTTACACTCTCTCTCATCCCTCCACTCTCTCTCCCCCCCCTCTCTCTCTCTTTCTCTCTCTTTTTGAGTTTTTTGTATTTATTTTTTGTATTTTTTTTAGTTTTTTTTTGTTTCTTTTTTTACTATTAATTTTTTTTAATTTTTTTTTCTGACTCTCATATAATAATCCCCATTCGTTATGATATTAGTCGAGTTTGTTCTAAATTTATTTATATGTTTAAATTTTTGAGTTTTTTGTATTTAGTTAATTTTTTAATTATTTTATTAAATTCTTATATCTTTAGAGTTTTTCTTAATAAGAGTAGTTTGAAAATATAATTTTTTTATATAATTTAAGAAAAAACTCAAAAAAGATAAATTTTTTTGCTTGTTAAATTAACTAAATATTTAATTTTTAGTATTTTTTTTAAATTTAAATAAAATTATTATATTTTTAAATTTATCTAGTAAGAGTAACTAAAAAAATTATAAATTTTTAATTAGACAAATAAAATAAATTCGCTAAAAAATTTAAAAACTCAATAAACAAAGTAACTAAAAAATTTAAAAATAAAAAAGTCCTTGTTATTGATAAATATTTAAGAATAGCTAGTTTGACTTTGGATTCCCGTCTACATGTACAGAAAAAAAAACTGAAAAAAAAATAATAGTAAAAAAGAAACAAAAAAAAAATTGAATAAAATAAAATAAAATAAACTCAAAAAACTCAAAAAAGAGAGAGAGAGAGAGAGTGTGTGTGGAGGGATGAGATAGAGAGAGAGAGAGGTGGGGGTATTTTGGTCATTTTCGTAAGAAGACAAGGGTGTAGGGGGTAGGAGGATATTCTCTCAAACCTCAGGGGAGGTCATTGTATTTTTTAAAACGTCAGGGGTGCTTTGTGTATTAAAGGCAAACATCAGGGGAGGTCAGTATAATTCACCCTATTTAAAAATGGAAATTATACTTTGGAATTTCAATTTTAACAAATTGGACCTGTACTATTTAGTTTGTCACAATTGGAACCATGCGCTAGAGTCCTTGTATGTAGCTTTTATGGCATTAGCTTGATCGAAACAAAACATTTGAGGAAACGACATCACATGAACTAAGTCCTTTAAAACCCTTAACCACTGCAATTCGGATGTAAATCCAAGTAAAAATTAGACAGAGTGATAGAATTTGAGTGAAAATGGATGGATTTTGGTTTTGGAAGGGGTCCTAGATCGTGCGACGTCATTTTTTTAATTGTTTTGACAGGAACCACCTAGGACCATCAAGCTACATAAATGGAGGTAAACAAATGATTCGAATTGTGGCAAATTCAAAAGTCAATGTTTTCAATACATAAAAGGACAATTGGGTAAATTCACCCTAATAAAAAAATTAAAAAAAATTAGAGTGTGAAAATTACTAGTCTTATTATATTAATGACATTCTTATATATATATAAATAATTTTTACACTCCCCTTTTTATCCGATGCACTATATTTTTTTCTTATTATGTAAATTTTGAATAAATGCCTACACTAACCTTCCCCCACCCCCACCCAAAAAAAAAAAGAAAAAGAAAAGAAAGTCAAAGTCAAATAGTATGAAGAGAGACAATTTTAATAATTAAAAAAAATAATTGGTGCAATATTGTAACATTTCATAATAATAAAAAAAAATAGATTGTAAAATTCATCGCCACATTAAAAATTTTAAAAATATTATTTTTTTAATTTTTTGGCAAGAATCAGTTAGTTCTGTCAATCATAATAAAACAGAGACTGATAGAGAGTTTTAACTGTGACGAGATTAAAACTCTAAAGATTAATTGTTATAATTAAAATTATAGAGTTTAATTTGCTATTGGGTTAAACCTTAAGATTTTTTTATATATAATTTTTCCAAAATTCAAAAAACCGCGTGAATGGTGTGACAAATTCCAGTATTTTTCATCAGCCCCGATTGGAAGTATCCATTAGACTATTCTTCCAATCCCATTCAAATATAGCACCCTGCCTCTCTCTCTCTCTCTCTCTCTCTCTCTCTCTCTCAATACAAACATTCGTATACGTACAACAGCTACGTACGTCTCTCTCCGATCCGATCGTCTCTGCTCTTCAATTCTCTCTCTCTC
>BRYF01000001.1:3482500-3485000 GCA_030159135.1 Actinidia polygama | reverse complement strand
ATTTCTTCTATGAATTTGATTATTATAGTAGGCTAGTGTACCTAGTTAGTGCAAAAGGGTTTTGGATTCAAGTTGATTGGTTCCCGAGAAAATCTATATCTTGGACTTCTCAATTATCTATGCTAGTTCAATTAGCATGGTCGTTTCGGCATTTTCTTTTTGATTTAATTTTCGTTCTTTGTTTTCTCAAATATTTGCAATTTCTACTATGAATTTGACGAATTATAGTAGGCTAATGTATTTATTTAGTACAAAAGGGTTTTGGATTCATGTTTAATTGGTTAATTGTGGTGGGATTGCAGAGCTAATTGACCGTTGCATTGGTTCGAAGATATGGGTGATAATGAAAGGCGACAAGGAGCTTGTTGGAACTCTTAGGGGTTTCGATGTATATGTCAACATGGTTCTCGAAGATGTCACTGAATAGTATGTAATTCTCAATCTCTTCTTTCTCATCATAAATAGTGTATATCATCATTGGTTTAGACTACGTTTCAATTGGGTTTTGTCTTTTTTTCTTTTCACTTTTAAGCACCTAGACATGTGTAATTCCTAATTCTCTGAAACCTGTCTTTTTTTTTTGGACCATATAAGAACTTCATAGATTAAGGCTGTGTTTGGATGAAGGATTTGGTGAGGGAAATTGAAAAAGAAAGGGAGAGGGAAAAGGAAAAGGAAAAGGAAAGGGAAAGAGAAAAGCTCCCTTTCCTTTTCCTTTCCCTCACCAAATACTTCATCCAAATAAAGCTTAAGTGGGAAAAAGAACTTAGATAAGTGTAGTTCAAACCAGCCACAAAAGTCACAAGCAGAGAGAAAATAGCTACTACACTGAACATAGCTTCCCTAAAGCAACGAAACAGCAGCTATGGAGGCATAATCAAAATCTGGGCAGGAAGGCATTGCGAGCAAGGTGTGGGCATAGTGCATTGACATGGTTTCCGTTTAGGCTGGGCACAGTTTTAAGTTTAGGGAAAAGGAGGTTATAATTTGGATATGAAGTCAAAGTATGGAGTATGAATTGGGGGCAAGAAAAAGGAAATATTTAGCCCTGATTTTGAGATATAAAGACCAGGGAATACGTTGAGTTTGTTAGGGTATCACAATAGAAACTGCTGGGAGAGCTGGTAGATGAAATGGTAATGTACATGAAAGCAAATGAAGGGAAGCTATGACGGAATGTAGCGTGTTCTTTAACCGGTCATGGGTTTCTAATTGGTGTATACGGTGGTGGAATCAGCTCGCTTAACAAAGGATAAATGTACATTTTTCAAACTTTTGGGCTAATTATAATGTGTCATAGTGCAAAATATCAAGATTTGATGGGAAAGGCACTCCAGTTCTCAAGAAGGTGATGCATTCAGGAATGTGGATGTATACTGGAGACTCAAGGTCTCTAAGTCATGTTTGGAAGTTGATTGAGAGTGTTGTCTCCAAACTTGAAGGTGGGTTTTTACCCAAGGAGTATCAGGTTCAAGGCTTGGAGAAGACGAGTTCACAAGAGGAAGACTGATGTTTAAAATGCACCTATGGATGCCAGAGAAGACTATCATGCAAATGGAGTTGAAGAACTCAAGTGGTGAAACGGAAAATGAAGACACGAAGGAGATAAATGGTGAAATTGAAGAAATTGAAGTACATGAACTAGACGTAATAGAAACGCATGTGGCGGACAAGGATAATGAAGTTAAGTGGAAAAGTTGGAGATGATGAGAAAGAAATGTTCAAAATAGAGAAAGTTAAAGAACAAAAGCAAGGTTAAGACTTAAGACTAAGAAGATGATTAGTAAGAAAGAGGAAACTAGTAGGGGTGTAATCGTTTCGTTGCGGTCGGGGAAATGCCATATTGTATCACCAAACCAAATGGTTCGGAGTGACCATATTTCGATTTCGACCGGCAAATGCAAGAAACCGACCATGGTGCAGGGTGGTCGTGGTTTCCGGTCTTTTCGGGGATTATCGGTTTAAGCTTTAGAATGAAGATTCATTCGGAAAAAAATCAAAAACATTTTTCTGCAAAATAGAGATAAAGAATTATTGAGATTTGGACTCACTTGTTTAGATTTTCTGTTTGTGATTACTAAGAGCTTGTTTGGCGCAACTTCTCTGCAAAGCAATGACTTCCTTAAAATGGACTTTGCCCAAAGTCCTTTAGGAGTAGGCATTCTAAAATAAAATTGTGCCAATGGTGTTTGGTAGGTGATTCTTTTAAAAGTGCTTCATAGACATTTTTATTTCTGTTTTAAAGTGGTTTTCTGAAAAAGTCCAAGTTAGTTACTACAATAGTATGTGTGTGTCTGTATGTATATAAATATTCACCATATGTATCATCTTCCAAAATAACACCCATGATATTGCTAGCAGCAGAGCGTGATGAAACTTGTCATTGCCGACTATCAGAAGGAAACTAAGCCCTGAGATTTTTATCAGTTCTAACATATACTAGGGTATACAGCATAAATCTATAGTAAACATGAGGGCAAAATTATGATTTCAAAATATT
>BRYF01000001.1:3472500-3480000 GCA_030159135.1 Actinidia polygama | reverse complement strand
TAGCATGGAGCAGCAAGGGGCTGCAAGGGGTCAGCAATGGCTGCACGGAGCAGCAAAAGGGCTGCAAGATACAGCCGAGGCAGCAAATGGCACATGGAGCAGCAAAAAGCAGCAGGAAGATCCATAAAAGCTGCAGGAAAGCTCCATAAAAGCAGCAGAATAGCTCCAAAAGACTGCAATGGTCAATTCTGGTCCAGATCAGATGAAGGTCGAAGCACAATCGGAAAACGAATTCCGGCGACGGCAGAGCCGCCGCCGGAGGCGGAAGCAAAGGAGGCTCTTCAAGAACTAAGAGGCTCTGATACCATGAAGAAATTCATAAGGTAAATAATATGATTTCCTTAATTTACATATGATACACATGAGTGTATTTATACACAATAAAAAACAACAAAGTGCACAAAGAGGGACACCTAAGTCTAAAGGGGTTCATCTAAGTCCTGAAGGAGAAGGTGGATTAGGTGGAGTTAAAATACAACAAAGTCCATCAAAGGGGCTTGCATTGAGCTAAGCAATGAGCTCATTGTTGCTTAAGAAAGTCCACAAAATGGGCTCTTGTCTTTTATTTCCAACACTCCCCCTCAAGCTGAGAGTAGATATTAATCAAACTCAGCTTGACGATAGAGGAGCAGAGACGGATCTAACAAGAGCTTGACACGGACACGACACGTCAATAGGAGGCTGCATGATTCTTCAAGAAACTGTAGGAAGTTCCATAAAGCAGCAGAAAATTCCAAAAAGGCTGCAGGATGCTCCATGAGGCTGCCTGAATATGCAGAACGCTACAAAAGACTGCAGGAAGTCCCAGAAAACATTCAACAATTGCTTTGAGAGCAAACTTATTGTATGACTCATTTCCTATGTATCAAAGTGGTACAAGATGGATAAGCATGGAAGAGTTCTTTGATCTGCGAGAGAAACGAATGTGAAATTGGAAAGGCACAAAAAGTTCAAGAATTGATGGAAAAAGAATGCTCTTGTAAAAGAAAAGTTCGAATACAAGCACGTGAAGAACAACAAATATAGAATTGTTTCCAAGAAGATGAAATTAAATATTTACAAATCTATGGAGATGGCTATGGAAATTGTTGCTATTGAAGGCGGAGGATTTCAAGATGGAAAAGGTGCAGCCCTTCTATGACAAAGCATTTGCAATATAAGATTTCAATAAGAAAATCAAGTTTAGGGGCGGGGGGGTTGGAAAAATAAACTTGTTATTTTGTTAGTTATGTTATTGAGTAGTTAATTAGCTAGTAGTGGTGTGAGTGGTGTGTTAATAACCTAGTAGTGGAGGTGTGATAGATTAATCATTATGTTAATGACTATTATATTAGTGGAGAAAATGGGTGCCTAGTGGAGAAAGTAGATGTTAATGTGTAAGTGTGAGTTACACTTGAGTCCTACAAAAATCCATGTAAACTAAGCCATTGTGGGCATGAGGAGGTAAAATGAGTTGAGTGAAATAATTTTTTTATCTCTTTCTCCAATTATCTTTTTGTTTGTGTGTTAGTCTCTTACCACAATAAAGTGGTATCATAACCCGCCACGAATTTCCAACAGACACAACCCCACTATCTTTACATAGGCCGTCTCTGGATTTATACGTGTCAATGTGCATGTAGAGTGGATTGCAATAACAAAAATAGATTGGGGCCCATGCTTTCATGCACGTTACACTTCTGCTTTGGAAAATTAAATATGTTTAACAGGTAAATGAATCTCTTGCACGGTTGAAGTTGCCATGAAGCCTTTTACCTATGCCTTACCTGCCTCTGTGGGGGAATCGGCCAGTCGAGTGTGAGTTTCCACAGAGATCCTAATTAAACCTCTAGACCCCATTCTTAAGGATGGAAGTTAACCTGATCAAGTACAAACGAGCTTGTTATTGCCATCTATTCAAGTCTGTCTAATTGGAAATTCTAACCAGCTGGGTATAGATCTATTTCCCACATTTTCTTTTCATGTTAAATAAGACCAGTTTGTTACCTTTTAGTCATTAATCGTAGGAAGGAACAATTTAGTTTTGACTCCAAAGGTTCAAAGATCTATTGGTACAGTGATTAAAACATTGCTGATTAGCATTTAAAGTAATAAGTGGAACAAAGAAATAGTTGGTGACCCATATATCTGGTGAAGGTTATATGTAGATTGCATTGACAAAGTGGCCTTCTTTATGTATTTGAATGGTTTAAACTTGAGACACTTTGTACGACTCATCTGAAACAATTGTTTAAATGATAGCTTGTGGGAGTCTGTTTGTGAGTTCAAGGTCATCTCTTTTTTCTTTTCATATAGGTGGTTGAATTTATTATTGCACTATGTGCTTTCATGCTGAAATGCTATGCTGATGTATTAAGAAACATGAACACTTCTAAGAAGGTGTCATCTCTATTCAAGTCGTCAGCCTTCACACTTGTTAGATGCTACATGGAGTGTGTCAGGCACATGTCCAAATGGGGCGTTTAATTTTTAATAATTTCCTAGTAGTAGATACACTTGGACACTTGTGGAATGCACATATCCATCCATCCCTTAGAGACACAAAAAACACTTGCAAGTATGAAGGAGATACTGTGCAAAAAAGATAGAGACAATGCATTTTGTGCAGTGCATTGACAGTGCATACTCACATGTGGTGAATCCCACAAAATATGGGTTCCACCACATGTGAGTATATACTGTTAATGCAGTGCACAAAATGCACTGTCCCTAGCAAAACTCAATATTGTGAGATAAGATGATAAGAATGGAAATAATGTGATTTTGTTTTCATTTTCAATGTGTAAGATGTGAAAAATGATTTTGTACTTGTGTGATATGGCAGATTATGAATGTCTTTATAATGCTAATAGTAAAGGGTCGTATTCCAACCGAGTTTGGGAGAGGTAGGTTTTAGGCAACCTTGTCCTCATTTTTTGGGTTCTTATTTATACAAATATATATTCATTTGTTAACGTGTTACTGTCTTGTGTCCTATTTGTTAGAATCTTCATGTTGGCGTGTTTGTGTCGTGTTATATTCATGCCCCATATCCGTACTTTGTTTTATGTACTGTCCGGTACCTAGGTTGTTAACCCTTCTTTAATGTGTTTTTCTTTGTTTGTTCCTTTGTTAGAAATGAAATATATAAAAGTTAAAAAGATTCTTGCATACTTTAGAAGATAAAATCACTTGGGAGGGACTATGAATAAATCTTGATGTGAGATATGGTGCATATACCATTTTTTTTCAACAAAGAGAAAAAAAAGAGAAGTGATTTGAAAATTCCAGAACATGATTTTGCATGTACATGCTTCTGTTTCTGCGAGTGACAAATAAGGATAGCATCCTAGAAACTCTTTCGTGATTATAAATAAAAGAAGTCCCCAAAAGACCTCTCTGGTGGAGCCTATTTGGAAATAATAATGCAATAGAACACCATCAATGAAGACTGAAACATGGAGAAGCTATATTTGGCAATAATGGCAGTCCATTTTGAGGATAAACCCAATTTTTTGGAAATAGTATGTGTAGTAATAGGCTGCATCAACTCAGTCATAAAAGCTTGATAAGTAAATATTGTAAGTGAACACTAGAACCTCTATGCGTTTTGATTCAAGACCATGACCATCAATGAAATTCCTTTTAACGCTTGACATGTAGCATAATAGGAGAACTGAGTTCGTTCTTTTCTCGCGGAGTGTTGTTGTCGGAAACAAATGAGAGGCTTTTTGGTGTTAGAAAATTCTTAGCAAACTGTGTCGGTATTAATGCAAGATGAGGGATACCAAGTCTAATGAGAAGAAACTGAATTGGTATCTGGAGGAGCTGTCTTGCAATCTGGATTGATCCAATCCTTTCTCAAAAACTACCTGGCTTGCCTCATCAAATCAGTTTGTAACTTTGTGTCGTGCCTATCCTTAGTTATCTTGTTGGCAGATTCTCAGTTCCATTATGTAAAGAGTGGAGGAAGCTGAACTCTATTTAGTAATTAATAAATACCACTTACATTAACTTGAAATTCCATTTAACGTCCAATATCTCTCCATATTTCTTATTTTGCAAAAGAGTGCTATATAAATTAACTCAGGGACAGAATTGTAACTTCTCCTTCCCTTTTCTTTATTCTTATCATTCTTTCTGTCCCAACCCAACTTGCATACTTCTGTGGTATGATCATGTGCATGTATGTGTACGTCATCTAGTATATTAATTGCAGTACAAGCTGAAACTTACGTTATTTGCCGCAGTGTCATATTCTTGGCTTCTGATGATGGATTTCTATCTGTTGCATTTTGTACTTTGTTTGAGGGTGAAATGCTCTTTCTGCTTACTTATTTAAAGAAAAAAAAAAGAATATTCCTATATGCTGAGAAGAATGCATTGGGAAGTGATGGCTAGTCTATAATTCATAACCCGAGTCAATTTGTTGAGCTGTTATGTTTCTTTCATTTAAACTGGCATAACGTAATAATTGATGAAAATTATTTTTTTAAATTTTTATGCATGGACTATGGAGAACAATTTGAACCTGAACAAGTTATAATTGGTCTCAATTACTCAGTTGATTTCCAAGAATCATCAAGCTTAGCTATGAAAAGGGAACACTTTTTTTTTTCTTTTCATGATTTCATTTATCTCCCCATGTCCTTGTTATGAAGGTTGTTATGATAATTTTTTTGATAACTCGGTATCCGGCTACGACCACTCCAACCGTCCACTAGTGGGCGGCCCGATTAAAGCAGTTCAAAGTCTTGTATGGACTGACTTAACTCAGGAATTGATAACCTGAGAAGTTATTGTTTCCAGCGTGCACTTTGTGGTTGTCCAATGCTTGGCGATAACTATTGCTTTACTAGTATGTTAATCTTGTGAGTGCTGCGTTATCATTCCTTGTTTAGATACAATGTAATAAACAATTTATTCTCTTTCCAGCGAGATCACTTCTGAAGGGAGACGGATTACAAAACTTGATCAGATCTTGCTTAATGGCAACAACATCGCCATTGTAAGTAGAATTATATATAGATTGATTATAACATATTACCGTTTTCGTAAACACCAACTGAAAACATTTTGTTCTACATCACAGCTGGTTCCTGGTGGCTCTCCTGATCCGGAATGAAGCATTTATCTTTTAGGGTAATGTTACTGTAATTCAAGATAGAGCCTTTTAAGAAGTTTACCTACCTAAGCAAATCCGTTTTGGTTATGCCCAGTAATTTGCACGAGTTCATGATGAAACAGTGCAGAAGGAAAGTATGCTTTTATTAGTTTTCATGATGGATAATGTGGTTATTTTGTTACAATGTTGTTCAAATGTCATCATGGGTTGTCGTTAGGGTTCTAACATCCTTCAGATTATCTTGCAAGAAATTTACTTGGATATTAGTCCCATTTTTACGAGCAAATGATAGTTGATGAAGCTCTTTAATTAGGGTAGAACACTTCACTTCATAAACCTTGAGCTTCCACCAGACCTTCGACATCATTGGCAACAACAGGGTTATTCCCATCTCCATTTTTGGGTAATCTGCTCCGCCATCAACTTTGATGGCTGAAAATGTCTTCCTGTTGCTTCTCGAATTGCTCTCTTCTACACCAAATTCCTCAAGTATGAATACACTAGCATTGCTAATGTCCAGACAACTCTGAATGGTCTTTAAAGTATCCGTTGTGTTATTTTGGTACTAAGTTCAATTTTGTCAATTGTTTTTTAAAATTTTCCAAATTGAATCAGATTGGACAATTTGAAGGGGAAAAAAAAAGATAAGGAAATTTTAGTTTTAAAAAATGGGATTTATTGGGTTAAAAATGGTGTTTTTTTCCTCAAGCACTTCCTCAAAATAGGATTTTATAGTTGTTAAGGATGTGTTTTCAACTTTGTGAAAGAGAAAAAATGAAAGTAAAGGAAAGTAAGTGAGGGAGAAACATAACACTTTGTTTGGAGTAAGGAGGATGGTGTGGAAGTGACGGATTATGGGGGGAAATTTAGTTACCTGACCAAGTTTTGATTCGTTGGTGAACCGTGTATTGTGGCTGGCCAAGTGGCGGAAGACGAAGATGAAGGGGTGGTGGTGGGTGGGTGGGTGGTGGGTGGTGTGGTGATGAGTTTTGTGAGAGAGGAGAGGAGAGAGAGGTCAGAGTTGGTGATAGGGAGGGCTTCAAATATGAAGCAAGTGGCCTCCGTGAGGTTACCCTCTAGAATGCCCATACCACATTGGTTGGTTCACAGGATTGGAAGAAACGAGTTCTACTTACGCGACTAGAAGTACACGGGAACGAACAGGTTTTGAGAGAGCGAAACATAGATGGACATGTTACTCGTGGGAGTTGTCCTTTTTCAAATACACATGATTTAGGGAAAGATTTTAGGAATGAGAATATGAGTTCATGAAGGACAAAATATATAAAAAAATTATTTATTTATTTATTGTCGAATGAGTCAATACACTTCTGGTACTAGTAACTAAGGTTCTGTTTTGATATGTGAATTTCAAATTTAAGGATTTTAAATATTTATCTCAAATTTGTCAGTGTATTTAGATGACAAATAGACTAATGATTTGAAATCAAGAGAATTTACTTTTTTAATTTTAAAAACAAAACGAAGAGATTTCAAATAACTTCAAAATATATGTTATTTGACAAATCCCTTCACCTCCCCACTCATCTCAACTTCACCTTCAACACTTCACCCTCATCTTCTAGCTCCTCCCTCCTCGTAGTCTCTGCCTCCTCTCTTTCTCCTTCTTCTTCTCTCTCCTCTACTTTCTCTTTCTCTTCCTCTCTATCCTCTACTCTCTCTCACCAAAATATGTATTAATTGAAATACATGTAATTGAAGTCTTAAAAAAAATGCATCCAAATGAAGGATTTGAAATCCATGTATCCAAACGAAACCTAATGGAATATACCTAATCAATATGGAATATTGATTAGGGGAGAGATTGTGGGTTTGTGGAAGTATTCCTTGGGGGAAAGTTGCCCAATAAAGATAGTCTAGCGTGAGTGTTTAGGTTTTCGAAATTTTCTTCCCCATAAAATACTCCTACAAACCACCAAATACTCCTATTGGAATTAACGTCAATTCCAATAGACTTTTCTTTTTGTTAGGTAAGAGCATTCTAATGCTCTCCCGAAATTTTTTTGAGTTAATTTTTACATATTTATATTTTCCATAAGATTCACGCATCTATACGAGAGAGACGAATTTCTATTTGAGGGATTGGCATGGTTTTGTGAAGTATTCAATCATTTTAAGTTTCCTTATTGTTTTGCCTTTCAAGGGTGGTTTGCATTTGCATGGTTACAGAATGGTAAGTTATCTCCTACCACTTCTGATACTTGTATGGTTGAATACTTTTGTTTTAACTAACTAAAACAAATTATCTTCCTATTTGTCACGTGTTTTGTAAAAATGTGGATCAAGTATAACATTGAGACTGATCTTATAATCCATTTTTTTTTATCTGCCCAAAGATCGGATTTATCGTCACTAAACAATCCCTTATTTAAACT